>VMBQ01004187.1:0-61580 GCA_007657795.1 Dreissena rostriformis | reverse complement strand
TTTTCATGTGTATCTCATCGACTTGCACATTTTTGTGGTGAAAAGGTCAAGGTCAATGATGACCTTCAAGGTCAAAGGTAAAAAAAGCAAAATCCAAGCACCCACAGCCGAGCGTTGGCATCCGCTCGACGGTGCTCTTGTTGTTCTTGTTGTTCTTAAATTTTGTTCAGAGCATATCAAGAAAACTTGAACAGTTATCAACTTGAAACTTCATACTAAAATATTGCTGTCGACAAAGTCACAGAAATCGATAAAGAGAACACCAATAAGGAAACTTACAGCTGTCATTCTTTATGCCATCTTGTTAGGTGTAGACATTGCCATAAATATTCATAATAAGGATTTGACTCGCTTTAGATGCTGTAAAAGTCATACTAGCCATTTTGACTAATTTTGTTTCCCTTTGGTCCTTCATAAAAATGATTTGACTCGCTTAATAGGCTGCACAAGTCATTTAAGTCATTTTGACAAATTTTGTTCCTCAGGTCCTACTTATAAAGGACTCAACTTGCTAATTTAAGACGCTGCACAGGTCATCTTCGCCATTTTTACCAATTTTGGACTGGACACGCTTAAGATGTACATGTCATCTCCATTTTGACTAATTTTGTTAGTATTTCTCCTAACCATCATAAAAAGGATTTGACTCGCACAAGAGACCGCAACAGTCATTGTCATTATAAGGACTAATTTTGTTTCCCTCCGGACCCTCATAAAAAGAATCTGACTCGCTTAAGGTTACATTATACTAAATAAAATGTTCATGTACTCTCTTAAAATAAAAAAGTACATCAATGGAAGATATGCTGTTATGGTTTAAACATTTGTTGTTGTGTTCTTTCGCATAATAACTTTTCTTCTTATTATAGGTAAGGCATTGGTATGCATTAATAAATGAATGTCATGTTTAAGATTTGAGACAACATGACGGTTTGGTGGATACCTCTTTTTTAGCTATAAAGTTGTAATAGAAATGGCAAGTACTATGGTTTAATAAGAGATAAGCATAAGTAATTTTATTGTCAAGACCAAATGCAATATTACAAAAATGGTGTAGCATTATTGTTCAATGCAAAAATAGTGTTGCTTCCATTTTAAATCTTACGCAAGCACAAATGATGTTATTGTACAAGATATATTGGGTAAAATTGTTTAGTTACTGATGACAATACATCCTTTTGCATTCTTGTTCAGCCTAATTGTTAGACAAAACATCTTAAATAGTTTTAAAGTAAGTTGTATGTTGGTCTGGTGGAACATTAACAAATGACTGTTCTTTCCTGATATGCATGAAAGGTTAAGCAAAGTGGCCTCCAGAGTGTTCACAAGGTAAATGTTGACAACAGATGACACATGACAGACAAAAGGCCATCACAAACGCTCTCCATGAGCAGTTGTGCTCAGATGAGCAGAAATAATAACAAATAGATGTCTTACAAGAATCAAGATGCAGCCCTTATACAACATATTTAAGGAGGTATAAATAATGTGTTTTTAGTTTTAAAATTGGCTTTTATGTTTGACATTGATATTTAAAGTAAATATCAGGTTTTTGCACCCACATAGGTTAAATATTTGGTCCAAGTTCTTTCAAAATCCTTCAATACATAGGAATAATGTCTGGTCAAGTCTTGGGACCGACTAACTGCTTAACAGACAAATGAAAGTTGGGGTTATATGTAGCTTGACATTTAGAATTCATGACAGACTAAACATATCAATAAAGATAAGACTGATATGAAGATCTAATATGACATTAACAAGTGTTGAATTAAGATGTCTAATTGGTGTTGAGTATTCTCAGTAATTTCAGCCAGATTTTATTAGCATGTAGTTTAAATATTTTTTCGTCAACGTTTTCAAATGCATACACGACGACTTGGACTTGGAAAAAGGCTCACACATATGAACCGTGTAATGTTAAAATGGGTCTTATGCCATTATGGTAAGTGAAGCTCGATTTTGAAAAATGCGCAAAAGAACAAATACAGGATTCCCATGTTACAATTGAAGAAAACATAATCCCCACATTAATAAATTATCTATCTAAGAATTGCTTATACATGTGTACATGGCAACAGGTGTTGTATAGTTCTCTTTCATAATGAACTTTATGATATTTTCTATAAAGTAGACAACTGTATTGGAAGCATAATGCAGTTTTTTGTTTATTTCTTGTTTTATACAACAAACAAAATTGACAAAACTATACAGTCATATAAATAAGGAGAAGATTTTAACAAAATAATGTATATCTAACAATTGTGCAATACATTTAATATCAAATGACATTTCATTCATCAAATAAAAAATTACTTTTATGATTTTCTAAGCACAATGAGTAAATGAAAATATGACATACTTATTTCAACTTTTTGAACATGATCAAACATGTAAAACCATGTTTTCTGAGATCCAAATTATAACAGTGATAAACTTGATGCACATTTTACAAATATGACAAAATGCAAGTGTAACCAATTTTAATGCAATAAGCGTACAGTAGGAATTCAATACTGCATCGTACAGTAGGAATTCAATACTGCATCGTCTCTTGTAGAGTATACTTGTTATGACCAGCACAATGTATCTGCATTATAGTTACATATCAAACAAGTTTACTGACACAGCCAACAAATTATTTACATCTGTTATCCTCTAAATGAAAACCACTCGTATTGTTTAAATGTGCACTCTAGGTACATATTGGTGTGCTATGCACCTCTGTCAAGTATGTTGCCTTTTTAGGAACACGGACAGGAGCCATGAAGACTGCACTGCCTATGGCATCACATTACCGACAAGTTAATTGTAAGTCATTTTAAAGCCATCGTAAAGAACACTGTCTAGCGAAATCAAATTTCTGACAATTTACTTGTTGTTCACTACAGAGTACGCTTCCAATGGCAATTCCACCTCTGACAAGTTACTTCTTGTTTACTACAGTGTACACTGTTCTGAGAAATCCCACAACTGACTGATAAGTGCCCCTGATCATGCACCAAGCCATGTGCACAGCTCAATTCCATAATGACTGTGATCAATACATGATGACACGTGCTGCCGGATGTTCAGAGGAACTCTTCAATATCAAAGCCATCATTGGAGCCTCCCGCCTGCCCATCGTCCTCCTCGTCAATCATTTCATTGTCAGAATCAGACACCTGGACAAGAAACATTCGATGACTTCATTCAATTTTTATCATATTTTGAAATCACCCGACACATACCAATTCCATAAATACTGCTCAATGTGTCTGAATTTGTATAAATTTATAAATATATACCAGTGTACCCTTATGGACAAAAATAAAAGGTATTCATAACAAATCAACAAGGAAAACACTATTCAGAAGTTGTGATTTTGTAAAGCTGCAATTCAAGTGCTATAATCATGCTACTAATACATTATTTTCATACCAACATAAGTCATTCAAAACACAATACTGAGATACATGCTTCCACTCCTCTTCTCCACTACCTGGAGGTCATTGATACGGTAATTGTTCATCCCTTCTTACTGGTAAAATCCATTTAGGTCATCATTAAGTTCATTGCCCACCTCTCTCTACCCTCCCTGGAGGTCATTGTTAAGGTTGTTGTCTACACCTCCCTACCCTAAATGGAGGTCATTGTTAAGTTCATTGTCTAATCCTCCCTTCCCTACCTGGAGGTCACTGACAAGGTCATTTTCCACCCCTCCCTACCCTATTTAGAGATCATTGTTAAGGTCATTGTCAACCCCTCCCTACCATACCTGGAGATCATTGTTAAGGTCATTGTCAACCCCTCCCTTCCATACCTGGATGTCATCATTAAGGTCATTGTCAACCCCTCCCTACCATACCTGGAGGTAATTATTAAGGTCATTGTCAACCCCTCCCTACCATACCTGGAGATCATTGTTAAGGTCATTGTCAACCCCTCCCTTCCTTACCTGGAGGTAATTATTAAGGTCATTGTCAACCCCTCCCTACCCTACCTGGAGGTCATCATTGGGGTCATTGTCAACCCCTCCCTACCATACCTGGAGATCATTGTTAAGGTCATTGTCAACCCCTCCCTACCATACCTGGAGATCATTGTTAAGGTCATTGTCAACCCCTCCCTTCCTTACCTGGAGGTAATTATAAAGGTCATTGTCAACCCCTCCCTTCCATACCTAGTCCTGCATAGGGGCATGGCGCAGTAAATTCAAAAAGGGCATTTTAACGCGTGGTTTATGCAAAAAAGGGCAGTTGTGCCTGTGGTGCCTTTTTTGCTTTGAAAATACTGTTTTACATTATTACTTATCAATTATAACGGCTATGGGTATACTTGTATAGGTTATTATTACTTATCAATTCTAATGTGATTATAATATTTATCATAAAGTTGAAGGATGCATTTCTTACTTTCTTGCATTTCTTACACATAATCATGTGTGAAACAATGAAGACAACACCCTACCTGGAAGTCATTATTAAGGTCGATGTCCACCCCTCCCTACCATACCTGGAGGTCATCATTAAGGTCGTTGTCAACCCTTCCCTACCATACCTGGAGGTCATAATTAAGGTCGTTGTCAACCCTTCCCTACCATACCTGGAGGTCATCATTAAGGTTGTTGTCCACCCCTCCCTACCCTACCTGGAGGTCATAATTAAGGTCGTTGTCCACCCCTCCCCAACCTACCTGAAGGTCATCATTAAGGTCATTGTCCACCCCTCCCTACCATACCTGGAGGTCATCATTAAGGTCATTGTCCACCCCTCCCTACCCTACCTGGAGGTCATCATTAAGGTCGTTGTCCACCCCTCCCTACCCTACCTGGAGGTCATCATTAAGGTCGTTGTCCACCCCTCCCTACCCTACCTGGAGGTCATCATTAAGGTCGTTGTCCACCCCTCCCTACCCTACCTGGAGGTCATCATTAAGGTCGTTGTCCACCCCTCCCTACCCTACCTGGAGGTCATCATTAAGGTCGTTGTCCACCCCTCCCTACCCTACCTTGAGGTCATCATTAAGGTCATTGTCCACCCCTCCCTACCATACCTGGAGGTAATCATTAAGGTTATTGTCCACCTATCCCTACCATACCTGGAGGTCATCATTAAGGTCATTGTCCACCCTTCCCTGCCCTACCTGGAGGTCATCATTAAGGTTGTTGTCCACCCCTCCCTGCCATACCTGTAGGTCATCATTAAGGTCCTTGTCCACCCCTCCCTACCATACCTGTAGGTCATCATTAAGGTCATTGTCCACCCCTCCCTACCATACCTGGAGGTCATCATTAAGGTCATTGTCCACCCTTCCCTACCATACCTGTAGGTCATCATTAAGGTCATTGTCCACCCCTCCCTGCCCTACCTGGAGGTCATTATTAAGGTCGTTGTCCATCCCTCCCTACCATACCTGGAGGTCATCATTTAGGTCATTGTCCACCCCTCCCTCCTCCTCCTCCACGTCATCCTGTGCCGCTGCCTGCTCGGCCAAGGCACTGTGGCGGAAGAAATCCAATGGGTCAAAGCTGTTCTCATCATCAACTTGTGGTGGCTGTACCTGAATTACATCATTTATTACAGTATATATAGTTGGTTAGGAGGCGTAGTTACTTTACTTATTATTACCGGTTATCAGCAGATTTGCCCAATTTCATTATACAAATGACAATAAGTCAGTCTGTAAGTGGAAACATCAGCTCATTTAAGCTCTCCTAGTTTCAAAAACAGCCTTTCATGGAATCATCATTTCAGAATGTTACAAACTAAGACAATATTGGGGATGACATCTCCGAACAGCCTCTACAGAGGTTGAGACAATTTGAAAAATACAATTATTTACTCATTTGGAGACCACATGGCCTTGTGTTAAAAAAAGTAACATACAAATTTACACTAAAAAGTACAATTATTTTCTATTATTTTAAATAAAGAAGCAATTTGATCATTTTTATCACAAAACATTGCGCTATACATTTAGATAAAGTCTATGAATCCTTGAACTGACACAATACCATAAAGTAGTGAAAAAATCATTAGCGTCAAATGCGGTGTTTGAAATGTGATGACTCCCTTTGAGAGGTCCAGAAATAACCTACAGAATCTAGCAGCTCCTCATTCATGTGTTCCTATCATATACCTGGTATTGCTGGCTTGGTTCTTCAGAATAGTACTGGGAGGATTCATCATACATCTGCTCTTCCTTCCCATCCTCTTCGTCAGAGTCATCACTCACATTGCCTGAATACACACACAGCATTCAACAATATACAATCAATGTGCTATTCCTAGTGTATAAAATAAATACTGACAAAGTAATGAAGCTGTCCTCAAAGATGTAATTATTGTATACAGTCTGACTCTATACATGCATTTCTAGTAAAGCTACGGATTCTGTTCATTTTATTTCTGTTGGACTTGTATATTTGCTGTATCAGGCATGACGTATATAGAATGTACTGTTACTGAAAATCATAAAAGTTGGCACATAACAGTATCATTTGACCCCTCTGGTGCACAATGCCATAGCAGGCCAGCTGACCTAGGATATCGTCATGGTCCCCGGAGTTGTCCACGCTGCCCCGCCCCTCTTTGGCCATGCTCTGTCTACCCCGAGCCTTCGACTTGCGACTGAACGAGTCCTCATCTCCCTCCACATCCACAAAGTCTGAGTCAGACATGTTCACTGACTGGAAAAACTGCAACAGGAGTGTGTGGCAAACCTTTATATAACTTATATTAACGTGGATTCACCGGTTTTCAAACCTCTAAGCATTCATTTAAAACTACTGAACTATGTGCATGAATTAATAACAAGAATAAAATGATGTTACCTTAAATAACATTTTATTGATCTAATGCATAACTTTTCCATAACATACAAAAACAGCACAACTGACAATAAAGTGTTTATATTGACTCCTGTTAAATTACAGAATCACATTACCCGACTAGTGATCAATTTAATATTTACGTTGAACCATGAGGCATATCTACCTTACTACCTTTTGGATTTTAAGTTAATTCATGCATATACCAGATTCTCTTAACATTCAAACATGAAAAATGGGTTTATGCCACACGTCATGGATAGAGTAGCTCCAGAGCAGCCTGTGCATTTGCACCGTCTGGTAAAGTTATGCTGTCTGTAAATGGCACCACAAAACCTTGACTGACTTCATAGTGGATGGACAGGGCAGCTCCAGACCAGAAACTGGTCTGGAGCTACGCTGGCCGCATTAAGCGTAAGACCCATTTGCGCAGGACCGGGCTCACATAATTCTTGTACCTGGGCTGCGGAGGTGTTGGTTTCGTCTACCTCTGAGTCCTCCTTGATGGTCACATTCTCCTTGCCCATGCTGTACCCATCACCAGACTCACCGTCCAGACCTGAAATACACTCCATAGGTATGCAAAGGTAGCTAACAGTCAAGCCCTAACATGATGAATTGATATGAAATGCATCCGAACATAGACACTACAGTATACATTATACTTGTTGCATCATGAATCATTTGTATGAAATCCAAACATCCAGTTACAATATTCTAGTACTTCTTGCATTGTGACTGCTTTCACAGAGTTATCAAATATTACTTAAATAAACAATGCCTGAACTGTGAATGATGTACCATGTGTGTACTCCTCATGTGTGATTGTTGTACCAGTAACCTACCCTGTGTGTACTCCTCATGTGTAATTGTTGTACAAGTAACCTACCCTGTGTGTACTCCTCATGTGTGATTGATGTAACAGTGACCTACCCTGTGTGTACTCTTCGTGTTGGATTGATGTACCAGTGACCTACCCGTGTGTACTCCTTGTGTGTGATTGATGTACCAGTGACCTACCCTGTGTTTACTCCTCAGGTGTGATTGATGTACCAGTGACCTACCCGTGTGTACTCCCTGTGTGTGATTGATGTACCAGTGACTTACCCTGTGTGTACTCCTCGTGGATGATTAATGTACCAGTGACCTACCCTACTCCTTGTGCGTGATTCATGTACTAGTGACCTACACTCTGTGTACTGCTCGTGGGTGATTGATGTACCAGTGACCTACCCTGTGTGTACTCCTCAGGTGTGATTGATGTACCAGTGACCTACCCTCTGTGTACTCCTCGTGGGTGATTGATGTACAAGTGACCTACCCTACTCCTTGTGCGTGATTCAAGTACTAGTGACCTACCCGTGTGTACTCCTTGTGTGTGATTAATGTACCAGCGACCTACCCTGTGTGTACTCCTTGTGTGTGATTGATGTACCAGTGACCTCACCTGTGTGTACTCCTCGTGGGTGATTAATGTACCAGTGACCTACCCGTGTGTACTCCTTGTGTGTGATTGATGAACCGGTGAACTACCCTGTGTGTACTCTTCGTGTTGGATTGATGTACCAGTGATCTACCCTGTGTGTACTCCTTGTGTGTGATTGATGTACCGGTGAACTACCCTGTGTGTACTCTTTGTGTTGGATTGATGTACCAGTGATCTACCCTGTGTGCACTCCTCATGTGTGATTGTTGTACCAGTGACCTACCTGGCGTGTACTCCTCATGTGTGATTGATGAACCAGTGACCTATCCTGTGTGTACTCCTCGTGTGTGATATATGTACCAGTGACCTACCCTGTGTGTACTCCTCGTGTGTGATTGATGTACCAGTGACCTACCCTACTTCTTGTGCGTGATTCATGTACTAGTGACCTATCCTGTGTGTACTCCTCGAGTGTGATTGATGTACCAGTGACCTACCCTGTGTGTACTCCTTGTGTGTGATTGATATACTGGTGACCTACCCATTGCGTACTCCTAGTGTGTGATTGATGTACCGGTGACCTACCCTGTGTGTACTCTTCGTGTGTGATTGTTGTACCAGTGACCTACCTGTGTGTACTCCTTGTGTGTGATTGATGTACCGGTGAACTACCCTGTGTGTACTCTTCGTGTTGGATTGATGTACCAGTGATCTACCCTGTGTGTACTCCTCATGTGTGATTGATGTAACAGTGACCTACCCTGTGTGTACTCCTCGTGTGTGATTGTTGTACCAGTGACCTACCTGTGTGTACTCCTTGTGTGTTATTGATGTACCAGTGACCTACCCTGTGTGTACTCTTCGTGTTGGATTGATGTAACAGTGACCTACCCTGTGTGTACTCCTTGTGTGTGATTGATATACTGGTGACCTACCCTTTGTGTACTCCTCGTGTGTGATTGATGTACCGGTGACCTACCCTGTGTGTACTCCTCGTGTGTGATTGTTGTACCAGTAACCTACCCTGTGTGTACTCCTCATGTGTGATTGATGTAACAGTGACCAACCCGTGTGTACTCCTTGTGTGTGATTGATGTACCAGTGACCTACCCTGTGTTTACTCCTCAGGTGTGATTAATGTACCAGTGACCTACCCTACTCCTTGTGCGTGATTAATGTACTAGTGACCTACCCTCTGTGTACTCCTCGTGGCTGATTGATGAACCAGTGACCTACCCTACTCCTTGTGCGTGATTCATGTACTAGTGACCTACCCGTGTGTACTCCTTGTGTGTGATTAATGTACCAGTGACCTACCCTGTGTGTACTCCTTGTGCGTGATTGATGTACCAGTGACCTCCCCTGTGTGTACTCCTCGTGGGTGATTAATGTACCAGTGACCTACCCGTGTGTTCTCCTTGTGTGTGATTGATGTACCGGTGAACTACCCTGTGTGTACTCTTCGTGTTGGATTGATGTACCAGTGATCTACCCTGTGTGTACTCCTTGTGTGTGATTGTTGTACCAGTGACCTACCTTGCGTGTACTCCTCATGTGTGATTGATGTACCAGTGACCTATCCTGTGTGTACTCCTCGTGTGTGATTGATATACTGGTGACCTACCCTTTGTGTACTCCTCGTATGTGATTGATGTACTGGTGACCTACCTTGTGTGTACTCCTCGTGTGTGATTGATGTTCCAGTGACCTACCTTGTGTGTACTCCTCGAGTGTGATTAATGTAACAGTGACCTACCTTGCGTGTACTCCTCGTGTGTGATTGATGTACCAGTGACCTACCCTGTGTGTACTCCATGTGTGTGATTGATATACTGGTGACCTACCCTTTGTATACTCCTCGTGTGTGATTGATGTACCGGTGACCTACCCTGTGTGTACTCCTCGTGTGTGATTGATGTTCCAGTGACCTACCTTGTGTGTATTCCTCGAGTGTGATTGATGTAACAGTGACCTACCCTGTGTGTACTCCTCGTGTGTGATTGATGTACCAGTGAAGGCACTTTCTGACTCAGCTGCCTCAAGTGCAGCCTCCCGGGCAGCCTGGATGTCACGCTCCAACTGGCTCAGTGTCTCATCATGCTACAAACAAGGAGGAGCAGAAACACTGATGGATGCCCCAAAATCAGTGTTGACCAAGCCACAACTACATCAAGAACATTTGGAGGCAGGACAAAAATATTAAAGATCAAAAACCATAATTTGAATTTCTAAAAGCAGTTCCAGAGAAATAGACGCATCAAAACTGAAAAATATAGTCAAAGTCACATGAGACAACAACAAATTGAAATGGAATTTCCTCAAAATAGGTATATGTCCAGAAATGTTCAAAGTCCCACAACTCCAGAAATATTCCAAGTTTCATAATTCTGAGAAAGGCAATCATAGAAACTAAAAATCCTTATAAGTATGCACACTTCTCCTTGGTAATGAAGTTTTGAAATGAAGTTTCATATATTCTTTCCTTGAAATCTGGTTTTAAGTTTCAAAGAAAATAGATAAAACAAGGCTTGTCACCATAGGATGACATATGCCCCCTTTTTCCACATTTTTCGAAACCTAAATGCAAAACCTAAACGCAAAGTGCAACGGAATTTCAGACGGACGGACAGACAAACAGACGGACAGTGCGATCACTATATGCCCACCTTCGGGGGCATAATAAAAATGTATGCATGATGTAAAAAATTCCCATAACCCAGAACAAACCGAAGCTAAACATGCTGGTAGTATGCAACAATCCAATACCTCCTGTAAAGCAGTACGGCCGCATGTTCTGCTGGTGTTTTAATGCATGTGCGTAAAGTGTCGTCCTAGATTAGCCTGTGCAGTCCGCACAGGCTAATCAGGAATGACACTTTCTGCCTTAACTGGATTTTTGTAAAGAAGCGTCTTCCTTTAAAGGGACAGTTAACCACGAATGACGAAAAAAGAAGTTCTAAAATACCGTATATTTTTACAATTATTAGTTTATATTGATCAAAATATCACGAATGGTATATTACATTACTTGAAAAAAGTAAAAAGTTTTCAGTATATTCGGTAATAAAATTTCGCTATGTGAAATCGAAAGTACATCGCGAAAATAGGTGACATAACGATATNTGGAAAGTTTTCCTTCTTTGTCTATATTTTTGCGCAAGGATTTTGTGCGCAACATTCAAGCCCCAATATCAGACAGTTAATATCAACGGATTGCAATAATTTTTACATACCTGTGTAGATAATTCATTTCTCAATAATGTTCCGTAAGAATTATGTAATGAAACTTTGAATTTTGCACACCTGAGCAATTTAAATCAAACCACTATTCAAATTTTCAATAGATCTCGATTTGCTCAGTGTGTACATTTTTATTGACAATGCAGCTGCGATGTAAACCTGTGGTTTAATTGTAATGAATAAACGGCGGAAAACACAGTTTGCGTTTGTCTGTTGTGAGTGCACAACGTTATTTAGTAAAGCGAAAAAATACGCATACACGTTACACCGTAATGCCTTCTTCTGATTGGTTCATATTTAAATCTGTTTCATAACATGGCGAGAGGTCAGTAATTGTATTGCAATTTAATCAGAAGTTTAACTGAAGAATTTATGCCTTTCTAACTTCAATTCGACGATATTTGAGGTAAAAATGGACTTCTGAACTAAAACTTTATGAGTTGGTAATGTTTTTTTGCAATTTTACGCAAAATGATGAAAATTTAAACTTTCTGGTTTCCACCACGTAATCGGTTCTTGGCCGATAAGACGTTCCAAAGAATTTAGCCCATATAAAAAGTATCTCTAAATTCTTTGCAGGTCTTATAAATAAGACTAGTCCACATACCTCCTCTTATGCCCTGGCCAGGGTTGATATTCACCGAGCTCCTTATGGTAAATTTTCGGAAATTCTTTAAATTTAGGGGAATTCCTTAAATTCTTTATGTCTTTGGCTATGTTATTTTAAGGTATTTGAACATAAATATACTTTAAATAAGTATATATTGCTTAAGTGATGAATACTTCAACCTTTTGTAAGCACAAAACATAAAATTTCTTCCAAAAAACTTGATCTGAAATGTTCCCTTCAATACAACTTTAGTTAAGATTTCCCTAAGAGGCTTTGTGAATACTTGCCCTCATCAGCCATCAATGTAAGGCTATTTGAGGTAAGAAGCAGCTGGGGCCATTATCACCACACCATACACAATCTCATGAAAAATATAACTGATCTTTTGAAAATGAAAATGCGTCTTATGCAATATGCAGCCAGGGTAGCTCCACATCAGACTGCTCATTCACACAGGAGCTGCGCTGTACCCTATAAAGTCAGGCAAGGTTTTTGTGTTCTCATAAGCGGACAGGGTAGCTCCTGACCAGACTGCGCGGATGAGCAGGCTAGCCTGGAGCGACACTGGTCTTATAATGCATTAGACCCATTTTCACATAAAGATGTTGAAATATGCTTGGTATTAAGTTAATTAAGGTTATGAAAAAATCTTTTTTAATTATAAAATGTAAGAATGTGCATACAATCTTCATATTTACTACTTTCTTTGCCTTTATTTTGTTTTAAACAAAACATTGAATAATTTAATTTATTGGTTTGTAAACTCTAAGAATTGGTTGGTGAAATAAGGGTTGAAATATCGTGGCAGTTTATGTTGAATGTTAGCTTAACGTTTGACAGGTTCTTGTTATGACATATGTGGCGTGTTCTGAGAAAACTGGGCAAAATGCTTGTGCGTAAAGTGTCATCCCAGATTAGCCTGTGCAGTCCGCACAGGCTAATCCGGGACGACACTTTCCGCCTTAACTAGATTTTCGCTAAGAAGAGACATTATTTAAACCAAAAATTCCATAAAAGCGGAAATTGTCGTCCCTGATTAGCCTGTGCGGACTGCACAGGCTAATCTCGGATGACAATTTACGCACAAGCATTTTGCCCAGTTTTGTCAGAATAAGCCACATATAATCCTATGTCAATAGATACTACAACTTCCAACATGACTCTTTGCATACCGTTATACAGTGTGCTATTCTTCAGGATCAGGTTAACATCCAGGAGGAAATCTTCTCTATTCTGGTACTTCTTAGCTCGGATGTGCTATAATAAGAAGAAAACATTACTTAAATTCTTCATATATTGCTAATATCCATTTAAAAAGCACACTGTAGTTAATTAACTATGATAAAATAACAACTTAGCTCTACAAGCAAAGGTTTTAATCTGATTATCAAAACAGCAGCAAAGCAAACACAATATTTTAATCCTCAAAATAATGAAGCAGAAACATCCATGCATAGACAATTGTTATCTAACAAAGATACAAATGCAAGAAAATTGAATCGCAAGATCACTGGTTTAAAATTTACTGGTAATTTTGATCTTACTGCTGGATACAAATTATGTTATATTTGTACAAACATTTGAGACTCGCTCTGTTGAAAAGGGGGTGTAATGCATGTGTGGAAAGTGTCGTCCCAGATTAGCCTGTGCAGACTGCACAGGCTAATCAGGGACGACACTTTCCGCCTAAAGTGGATTTTATAAAAGAAGATAACCAAAAAATATCATAAAAGCAGAAAGTGTCCTCCCTGATAAGCCTGTGCAGACTGCACAGGCTTATCTGGGACAACACTTTACGCACATGCATTAATCCCCGTTTTCACAGAGTAATTGTTTAACATTAAAAAATGATATTACAACCTTAACAATGTGATTGCTTTTGGCAGCGGGAAGTGTCTGGCTTTACTGCAACTTCAATCTCACTGTCTCACACTAATAACTGGTAGAACATATTCAAGAAATACCATTACAATAAATTTTGGTTTAGTTTAAGTGTTGCTCATGTCCCCCCTTTTAATGTAAGTAGTGTATGTTGCTCACCTCTCTTATAGCCTGAAGGTCCATGGGTTCCTTGACAATCGTGAAGTAGTCTGGCACATTCTTGGCGTTCACTGGATACAGGAACGGGTGAGTCTAAAAGGCCAACATCAGAATCATGAAACTTAAGAAACTGTGTCGGGAGAAATTATTGTTGCCATCCGGGAATCTCTTATTTAAGGCAAGTGATCAACTTTCCAAACAAAAAAGGACGAAAAATAAAAATGATTTATTGAATGATAAAGTCCCAGCTGATTTTTATTTAAGAAATAGTAAACCCTACTAAGGTCCCTTTGGCATTATAGTGACCAGCCTGGCAGCCACAAACCGTATATGGACCGAAGCCGTAGGCTGAGGTCCATATACAGTTTTTGGCTGCCTGGCTGGTCACTATAATGCCATTGGGACCGAAGTGGAGTTTACTACAGTCGAAACCCGATGGCTCGAACTCGCTTGGCTCGAACTTCCGGTTGGCTCGAACTCTCTTTGAAGCACCGATTTTTTATTGCTATATATTCATATCAATTTTAGTCGATGTCTCAAACTCGCTTGGCTCGAATTATCAGATGGCTCAAACTGTTTTCACAGTCCCGGACAAAGTTTTCACACGTTCTTTTGTTCGGTTGGCTCGAACTCGCTTCGGGTCGCATAAAACTGTTAATCGATTAGGACCTTTTAATTAAAGGCACGCCATAAATGATGTCACTCTGGTTGCAAACATGTCATCGACTCAATCGCTAATTGATTTGAGTAAAGACGACATTTTGTCTAAAATCTGGCGTTTTTCCGTCTGTTGTTTTGACATATGTATTACAGTAGTACTGATGCATGTTTTGTTTATTAGTACGCTGTTACATGAACCCGTATATTTGCTACGTAAAAATGTGCTGATATAATTTACTACATGTATTATGATATTTGTGTGAATGTTTAACTTTTTTAACATATTGGTTAATAAAAATAATAAGTATATATTTGCTTCTTATTAATTCAAAAGCAGAAAGTAATACGGAGATTAGGCAGTATTAATACTCTTCAACTGGAGGTGCCAATGTATTGCAGACTAATGTTAGTAAACAAAAGTATGTTAGAAATCGGATGGCTCGAATTCCGGATGGCTCGAACTATTGTTGTCGGTCCTGGCGAGTTCGAGCCATCGGGTTTCGACTGTATTTCTTATATTACACCGAAGAGTGTCCCCTGTACAATTGTTCAGTGTTGTAGGATTGTTCTCCTGTACGATTGTTTGTACTTCCTTTTTCTACCAGCTAATTCAAAGTGTTTTTTATTCCCTACCTGTATGTTGATACCTTCCATTGTTTGTCTTACTTGGTGTGTTAACACGCTTCGCATTTCCAACCTGATAATGGCCTTATAGTTAATCCTTAAGTTTTTCACCTATTACAAATATAGCAGCCGATTTTCAATAATCTTTTATTGGGAATACGTGCATTTTAGTTTAATTTATAAAATAAATATTGGTATTTTTTCTCAAGGCATTGGCTTGACGTACAGAAAAGGATTACTTATGCAGCTACAACATTATAATATAAAAAACACATTTGAAGGCATAGGTCGCAACATTACACATTTGATAATCTTTCTGTATTCCTTATATAACACCGAAGAGTGTCCCCTGTACAATTGTACAGTGTTGTAACATTGTTTTCCTGTACGATTGTTTGTACTTCCTTTTCTACCTTGTAGAAGTCCTCCAGATAATCCATTTCTTTTAAATATGCCCTCAACATCAAGACTGCGTATTAAGTTGCACAATGTGTGCTTTTAGAATCTTTATTGTCTACAATTTCTTTTAATTCGACGTAAGTAAATTTTGCGAACAATAAAACGCTTCCACACAGTGCAAATTTAGTGGTGTGTAGCCCCGAACGGTCCATTTACAAAAAATAGTGACTGGTCCATATACTCTTAGGTTTCTCTATCGCATTTTACAGACTGAAACCGTCATATAGGTATAGAAAGACCAATATCTTTCAGGTGTAATATTCTGTTTTATCAATACAATACTAAAGTGCTGATAAATATTTCAAATTATGTTTTTGCATAATACTTATTTTAAGGTTGACAACAGAATTGTGAGGTAAAATTCACTGGCATTTCCCCTTTATCCAGACCAGATTGTGTTTTTCACTAGTATTTATCATCAATATCAACACTTTGATGTTGACCAGTACTCACATTTGGCATATCCCTCATTTCATTGAGCACTTGTTCAAAGATGGTCGACATGGTTACCACAGGGTCAGTCCGTCGACGATTAGATGACTGACGCGGTTTCTAAATAACAGACACAAAAAACCTGTATCTTATAAGAGTAGTTGAACCTAGATTTATACAAAATATTTAACTAGTTATTCAAAGGTAGATGAATCACTCTGAAATGTTATGTTTTGAAACACAAGCTTGTGGCCATATGCTGTTCATTTATTCTAAAAACAGTGTTCCTGCATCCCACCAAGTATGCACAGCATTTGTGTCTCACCAACCATTTGTGACTTGCAAAGCATTTGTGTCTGGCAAGTCTTTGTGTCCTCAAGCAAATGTGTCTCACCTTCAGATAATCACAGTGTATAGTTGAGCCTGCTTTCTTCCTTTTCTTGTTTTCCACGGCCTGTTTGGGGAACTTCAGCACCAGGGACTTCCTCTTGATCTGTTCCGCACTGTAAAACAACCATGGTCACAATAGAAACAGTTCCATCCATATTATGGTATCAAACATTTATACGGAATATTCCAGCGGTAAAAATCTACATATAGTTATGCTTATCTTGCAATGACATTATCCAAAAACAGTGCATTTATAAACCCACTGGAGGTCATGAACTCTTAGATATAACAAGAGATGTGTTTGTCAGAAACACAATGCCCCCTACTGCGCAGCTTTGCTTTTGTTTTGATTTTTTTTTTAATACCTTTGACCTTGAAGGATGACCTTGACCTTTCACCACTCAAAATGTGCAGCTCCATGAGATACACATGCATGCCAAGTATCAAGATGCTGTCATCAATAATGCAAAAGTTATGACAAAACTTTACCCTAGGTTAAAGTTTTACGACAGACGGACGGACGGACGGACGGACAGACGGACGGACGGACGGACGGACGGACGGACGGACGGACGGACGGACGGACGGACGGACGGACAGACAGACAGACAGACAGACAGACAGACAGACAGACAGACAGACAGGGGCATAAAAATAGAGATGAATTCCAATAAGCTAGTTAGAATTGAAGATTTGCATTTAGGTTAAACAATTGAAGAAAGACAGAAATTGGGACCAGCGAACAATTTCAAAATTTCGATTAGTTCAAATTAAAGGTCCATGAGATGCACATGCACGCCAAAAATGAAGTTGCTATTTGAATATTGCGAAAGTTATGAATTTGACCCATATTTTTGACCTTTAACCTTGAAGGATGACCTTGACCTTTGACCACTCAAAATGTGCAGCTCCATGAGATGCACATGCACGCCAAACATGAAGTTGCTATGTTGAATATTGCAAAAGTTATGAAATTGACCCATATATTAGACTTTTGACCTTGAAGGATGACCTTGACCTTGACCTTTGACCACTGAAAATGTGCAGGTCAATGAGATGCACATGCACGCCAAAAATGAAGTTGCTATGTTGAATATTGCAAAAGTTATGACCAAGGATAAAGTCTTGGGACAGAGTCACAGACAGAATGACAGACAGGCCAAAAACAATATACCCCCCGCTTCTTCGAAGAAGGGGGCATAAAAACATAAACCCTTCCCTATAAGTCATTTTCTTTCATTACAGTAAATAAATAATGATCATTGCTTTGAATACTGATCCTTTTCCCGTGAAAGGTCACAGGGGCAGGACAGTCAATAAAGTAGTCGAGAAGACACTACCATGACCTGTGAATTAACACACACGCTTGAATACTGATCCACAGACCATAGCTCTACAATATCTTCCCAGCCCGCCAGTACGTACTGTTCAAGGAGACTCTTGCTGAGTTTCAGTTTGGTGCCGACCACATCCACCAGCCCGTGGTCCTGGAGCGTGTCACCATGGGCCTCCACCTCCGCGTCGGTCATCGCGACCTTCACTGGCGCCTCGGTGCCCACACCACGACCCCCACCCAGGCTGAACTTGGGGCACTCCTTGTTGGTGCGCATGTGGCCAGTCTGACCACACGCCCCACACTTCATCTGCAACAGAACACGTTGGCGATATAGACAACTGGTTTGCAACAACAGCAATCAGGATACACTTACCTCAAACATTACATTCCATATAAGTAAGCACACATTGATTTGAGAAACAACTTACAGCTGAACATCATTATCTTTAACTCATTTATGTCGAATTGCCATTTAGTTCAAAGTAATGTGAAATTCCAAATGGTCTATCTTCATATTTCATATAACATATTGTAGTTTATATTGAAGCTTTCAAATTAATTTAGAAGATGATTCAATGTTTATTTTCTTCATTCCATACCTGCATTTTCATACCTATCATTGTTTGGCTATCTTGAAGTATAACACACATCACATCTCCAACCTGATAATGGCTTCATATGCGTTGTGTTCTGAGAAAACTGGGCAAAATGCATGAACGTAAATTGTCATCCCAGATTAGCCTGTGCAGTCCGCACAGGCTAATCAGGGACAACAATTTACGCTTTTATGGCATTTTTCGTGTAAATGATGTTTCTTCTTAGCGAAAATCCTGTTTAGACGGAAAGTTTCGTCCCTGATTAGCCTGTGCAGACTGCACAGGCTAATCTGGTACGACACTTTACGCACAAGCATTATTCCCAGTTTTCTCAGAAGGCGACACAGTTATCTCTAAATGATTGGCTTTGGATAAGTCAAACTATGGATAATCCGAAATCACTATTGCATTCCAACGACTTTGAGATAATAAAGATCAGCGGTAATTTCAGATTAAATATTTCACAAAACACAAAATATTAACGTAACCCTACCTGGGGTTTATTTTTTGCCTTATTTTAATGATGTTGTTTTTTCATTAAAAATCAAAATTAAAAACAAGAAAAAAAGCCAGATATGATCTTAACCAAAAATTTGTCTCCATCATTCTGTTCTTTATGCTTGCGGAAGTCACCTTAGATTTGAGTAGTTGTGCCTCCTTCTTCTTGCGTTTGCTCTCGGACATGATCGGGGCACTCTTCTCCCTCTCCTCGTTCCTCTTGATCCGCCGCAGCTGCTCCTGAAGTCTGAAATACGCAATACCCTCTAACTAACCAGCTGGGCATAATGCATGTGCATATTATCGTCCCAGATTAGCCTGCACAGTCCCCACAGGCAAATCAGAGACGACGCTTTCCGCTTTTATGGAATTTTTTTATTTATAGGAAGTCTCTTCTAAACCAAAATCCAGTTAAGACGGAAAGTGTTGTCCCTGATTAGCCTGTGCGGACTGCACAGGCTAATCTGGGACAACACTTGACGTATATGCATTAAGTCCAGTTTTCCCAGAAGGCAGCTCTTATGTTACACTTTGCTTTGTTTATTAAAAAAGCAATTCACAATTTTCTACAGTAAGCTCATGCTTCCAACAAATACATGGTCAATGTTATGCATGAAGATCCTGAATAAGCAACAGTACTCCATTTGAACTCAAAATATGATCTTGAACTTGAAGGTTGTCATGTGGTTCTTACATGATGGTCTCATATAGGTTAGCTTTTGTGCTGTTATTTTGAACTCCTTGTATGCAAATGAAAGTAAAAAATATGCACGAGCCCTATTTTGAGAATAAATTGCGGACAGGAAAGGACCCTTATACTGCTTTCACCATTTAAAGTCATGTGGCATCCTAGTCACAAACTTACCTTCTCCTCTCTCTCCTCATTTCTTCTTTTACAGTGTCATCCATTGTTGCAAACTGCTTTCTGAAAATATGACACAGAAAAGATAAAAGCAAAGAATTTCAGAATGTTGTTAACATCGTAAAATTACAAAAACATGAATATGTTGTTAACAGATGAAGTTTCCATTCACAAATACAGAATGAAAAACAAAATTTAAGAAATAATGAATAACTAAGCTTTCTTCACAGAGAGGTAAATATAACATGATGTCAATTAATATGGAGCCATCAAATGTGTCGTGTTCTAAGAAAACTGGGCATAATGCATGTGCGTAAAGTGTCGTCCCAGATCAGCCTGTGCAGTCTGCACAGGCTAATCCGGGATGACACTTTCCGCCTAAACTGGATTTTCGCTAAGAATAGACATCATTTACACCAAAAATTCCATAAAAGCGGAAATTGTCATCCCTGATTAGCCTGTGCGGACTGCACAGGCTAATCTGGGATGACAATTTCCGCACAAGCATTTTTGTCCAGTTTTCTCAGAACGCGATACAAATGAGACACTTGAACCATCAGAAACAGATTGCATAGCAAACTTGCATGAAGTTTGGATCCTTGGTTTTCTGTATGCGCACATAGGCATCTATGACGGCAGGTTTGAGGACCCACTCGACACGAGTATACTCCTTCCCGTTGTCGTCTATGAACGTACGAGTGATCTTCAGCTTCTTACCAGCCTGTACGGGAGAAGAGAATCGCTTCCATGTACCAGCTTATGACCAAAACATATTATATGAGCCTCGCTCTGTGAAAAAGGGGTTTAATGCATGTGCGTAAAGTGTCGTCCAAGATTAGCCTGTGCAGTCCGCACAGGCTAATCAGGGACGACTCTTTCCACCTAAACTGGATGTTTGCTAAGAAGAGGCTTTCTTTAAACGAAAAATATCATAAGAGCGGAAAGAGTCGTCCCTGATTAGCCTGTGCAGAATGCACAGGCTAATCTGGGACGACAATTTACGCACATGCATTTAACCTCCTTTTCACAGAGCGATCTTCATATGTATATACAGTAGTTAAGGCTGAGATAAATATCATGGTGAGCACATTGATATCATCTTTGCAAAAACACTCAAAACCTGTATCAACGACCAAAAGGTCATTATTTGATTTCATTTATTTATTTTATAATTGTACCTTTTTTCAAAATTTACCAACTGAGCTAGCCTATATTATGAATTACAAAAACATGTCTTATCATTAAACAGCTTATATATTTTCAGTGGTCAGTTCTTTTATGCTGTTTACAAAGTATATTTTTGTTTAAAACTTACTTATTCCATAACAGCAGCTATGATTTTTAGTATATTTTTTTCCCTACCCATGGTATATTGTAGAATACTTAAGAGTACCCGGGGTACTTTTAAGTAGTACCCGAGCCGACAATGACCAATCGAGCCCCAGCACAGGCTACACACCACTCTAGCCATGAGGTATTCCCACACCATAATAAAGGCTAAACACCTAACTGGTGATCGAGTCCTCCCTTTCCAAAGAAAACGCTACAACCGCAGTACAGTCAAAACACTACAATGCAGGCCACAATCAACACTGGCGATAGGGTCTTCAATCCCCACATTAAAGGCTACACCCCACACTTGCCAATGGGTCCACTGTTATCACAGTACAGACCACTCCCCACAGTAAAAACTACACCCCACAGTATAGGCTTCACCTCACAAGACAGGCTAAACATCACACTAGCCATGAGGTTTTCCCACCCCACAGTACAGGCTACACCCCGCAGTACAGGCTACACACCACACTAGCCATGGGGTCCTCCTCTGGCTTGATGTCCTTCTTATTTTTGTCCTGTTTTCCGTCCATGATCATCCTCTGAAGCTCCCGCCTCTCAGCCTCCTCTCGCTCCATCTGGATCTGAAACACAGCAGACAACATCATTTACAGAAAAAGTTAGGTAATGTGGCAATCACAAGCTATGTCTGCTATGTAAGCTCCCAACACACAAAATTTAAGTGCAATGTCTTAAAGTTATTGAGAATAAACTGTTTAAATATTTTTAGTAACAGTAAACTCAACCTTAACCCAACTAGCTGCACAATGAAAACTTTTGACCAGAAATAAGAAGGAACCCTTCTTGATGCCAACCAAAAAACCCTGCATCGCCATTAAAAATCTGTTAAATAAAAGATGACAAACCTGAGAGCTTGACTTCTTGCTGGACAACATGCTCTCCAGGTTCTTGCCTATCTCCTCAAACTCAGAATCCTCCGAGCTTTCTCCCTCATCTGTAGATAGGTGCTCCGTTGAGGACAGAATCCTGGGCACATAACAACCATACAAACATCATGTAAAATCAAAAAATATTTGTGGATTTTACTTTTTATGATCATAAGACTTGTATATTTTTGTACAAACTTGGATTTTCAGTGATTGCCTTATATTTTACCTTTAATTTGGCAAAATATCAAAAGAAAGATTTAACCAATAATGATTCTGAAAATGTTTCAATATACTATGCAGATGACCATCTAGCATAGAATAAAGTTCTGTTCATAGTCTACTCTACAAAAACAAAGATTTGTCAAATGTTTCAAAGTTGCAGTTGTTCAATATATTTTTTGCAGATATTTTAATTTTGCTAATAACACTACCTGTTTTGAAGGTCAAACAGTCGCTGGCACTCTTCTTTGTATCTTTCCTGGTGCTCAGCAACAGAAAATCTATTGCCTCTAGCAAATTTGTTCCAACCTGAATACAATTAAGCTTGACTTTTAAATCTGGGTGATAAGATGTCACTTATGTTTATCATGCCTTTCTTCAATGCATTATTTTGTTGCTTTATATGTTAATTGAACAAGTATTCAAATGTCACTTAGAACAAGTTGAAATTTTCCAATTGAAAAAATATAGAAAAAGTAATATAATGTCCATGAATGGAGTTTTATATTTTGCAGTAAATAATAAATATTCTATCACATCAATGGTATTTTACACTTAAAACATAACAGTATTTCAATCACTTATTTGAATAGGCATATAATGATATAGAAATGAAGTTTGTAAAGCCCCATCTGATGATGGCATAATTGATGCCTAAACCCCGGCCCAAGACCAAGCCATGTCTGAATTGACACAAGACTAGATGCCCACCTCCTCCCTCATTGCCCTGCTCCTGGGCGGCCGCTGCCTTGGCCTGCTCTGTGGACATGGTGCGTACCACGTCTATCACCTCCCACCGCGACAGCTTCTTAATCTGAAACACACACACACTCACTATGGAGTCATACATATAGTTTCTCAACACTGGCTGCACTGAGATTTTTTTCTTTTCCCAAACTGGATCTTTGCAGCCACTATTTTGGAAAATGACAGAATGGGCATTGGGTCCCATCACACATTTGAGACATGTTCTGGGAAAACTGGCCTTAATGCATGTGCGTAAAGTGTTGTCCCTGATTAGCCTGTGCAGGCTTATCAGGGACAACACTTTCCGCTTAAACTGGATTTTCATTTAAAAAATACTTTCTTTAAACAAAACATTCCATTAAAGCGAAAAGTGTTGTCCCTGATAAGCCTGTGCAGACTGATTAAATAAGGGCAGCACTGTTAACATACCTCGTGCTCTGGCACCCCAAACTTGCGCAGGAGCTGCTTGGCGTCCTTGAGGTAGAGTTTACGAAGGTCAGCATCCGTGCCTGTGACCGTCTTCTTCTGCGGGGTGTTGTCCTTGCCTTCGTCTCGGGGCTGGGGCTTGTTGGGCACCTGGCAGATGACAGTAGTGGTAGTCACAATCTCATGCATTAACTTATTGAGTGACATTTTTGTAACATCTTGAAACTCTTTTTTTTAGTTTAAACCTATTAAGATATATTGCATCAAAAGTCACAGGCTTCTACAGACACTTCCAAGTCTTTAACCAGGGAAAAACCAGTTTTATGTGTCTTTGGAAAGATTTTGAGCATGGCCAATAACTAGTGACCCATCACTTATTAGGAAAATACTGACTTCACCCTAGTGACCTCAACCATTGTACTATGTTTAATGTGTCCTGAGTTGTCTTTGGTGTGTCTGGTGTGTTGGTGGGCAAACATACTACTTATCTACATGTTGTACCTGGAATATTATTTTTAAAGGACTTTCATATACATGTAAATGGCTAGCATAAATGTTGTAACTAAAAGGCCACTGAAGAATATATCCAACATAATCATATTCATATCCAACATGTAAGGGTTTTTAGTGTCCTGTTACCTGAGTACATGTACTGACATGTCTGGGCGCTCAGAACAACAATTAGCAAAACTCATCTGGATTAATAATGTCACTAAAGCGCTTTCTATTTGGAATGAAAGATCTTATTCAAAACAGGACTTAAATGTTATAGGCAATGACTGATAAACGTGTTTGATGCTCACTGTCGCGTATTGCTAAAGGAATTTATTGTTGTAGTAGTATATTTCTGTTAAATAATGTAACATATTAAAAGAAACAGATTTAAAATTTATAAGACAGAACACATATTTTATTGCACAGTCTGTTTCTCCTGAGTCAAAATGGCTTCAACTTCTTTGCGCAATTGATTAAAAAAAATGATGTTAAGCACAGGTTCATCAAACATCACTTCCATAAGAGGTTAGTAACTGGAAATCTAAAACTTGACATGCTAGGCAAGTATATGATTAAGACCTTCGAATATAGGTTTTATTTTACATGTACAAATTACACATGTTATCAAATTGGGATAACTTATTTTCATGTTTGCAATGCATCTCTTTACACAAGGATTTTTAAATCTAATTAGTTTTTTTGTTAATTAATTAATTATGCGTATTTACGGCTTTATATAGAGCTCTACATTCACAATAATATTTAAAGCTGCATATTGAAAGAAGAAATAACTCATATGCCATATGGGGATCTGTGTACACACATTGTTTTACAGAAAGCTGGTTTGTGTTCATGTTTATCCAACAGGTCTCCGATCATGCCAGATGCCCTACCTTGATGTAAGAGAAGCCCTGCCCTACCCCGGTAGGGTCTGCCACTCCGTTGAGGTCTAGGAGACACTTGCCTTTCATGGCGGAGATGTAGGCACGGGTGGTGTTCCAGGGGGCCGTGCGCACCTGATACAAACAACACCTGATAATGAGGCTAGCTTACACCTGTACTGGCAGAGCAATAGTGATGACTATAAGCCTCGCTCTGTGAAAACAAGGTTAAATGCATGTGCATAAAGTGTCGTCCAAGATTAGCCTGTTCAGTTCCCCAGGCTAATCAGGGACAATACTTTCTGCCTAAACAGGATTTTTGCTAAGAAGAGACTTTCTTTAAACAAATAAAAGCGGAAAGTGTAGTCCCTGATTAGCCTGTGCAGATTGAACAAGAGCTGTGTTTGTGAAACACAATGCCCCCTACTGGGATTTGAAGCCGCGCAGCAGCTATTTTAGAAACAAGGTTATATTTTGAATGTAAAGGTCACAGTGACCTTGAACTTTGACCTAGTGACCTCAAACCTTGACCTTTGACTACAAAAAATGTGCAGCTCCATGAGATGCACATGCAGGCAAAAAATAAAGTTGCTATGTTGAATATTGCAAAAGTTGTGAATTTGACCCATGTATTTGACCTTTGACCTTGAAGGATGACCTTAACCTTGACATTTGACCACTAAAAATGTGCAGCTCCATGAGATGCACATGCACGACAAAAATAAAGTTGCCATGTTGAATATTGCAAAAGTTGTGAATTTGACCCATATATTTGACCTTTGACCTTGAAGGATGACCTTGACCTTTGACCAATAAAAATTTGCAGGTCCATGAGATGCACATGCACGCCAAAAATAAAGTTGCTATGTTGAATATTGCAAAAGTTGTGAATATGNACCTTTCAGCACTCAAAATGTGCAGCTCCATGAGATACACATGCATGCCAAGTATGAAGTTGCTATGTTGAATATTGCAGAAGTTATGGCCAAAATGAGCGATTTTGACCCATATAATTGACCTTTGACCTTTGACCTTGAAGAATGACCATGACCTTGCAGCACTCAAAATGTGCAGCTCCATGAGATACACATGCATGCCAAGTATGAAGTTGCTATGTTGAATATTGCAAAAGTTATGGCCAAAATGAGCGATTTTGACCAATATAATTGACCTTTGACCTTGAAGGATGACCTTGACCTTTCAGCACTCGAAATGTGCAGCTCCATGAGATACACATACTTGCCAAATATCAAGTTGCTATGTTGAATATTGCAAAAGTTATGGCCAATGTAAAAGTTTGTGCAAACCAACAAACAAACCAACAAACGAACAGGGCAAAATCAATATGTCCCCCAGTATAGACTGGGGGACATAAAAAGCTGAACATAAACAATATATTGCACCCTCTGCATAGAAATGGTTAATAAAACATCAACATCATAATCCTTATAAAAGCATATTTCTCCTCGCAATCTTTTTTAAACATACACTTGCGAAAAATACTGACTTAGCATTGAATTATCAGAATTTTATTAGTAATTACCAAAATAATTGTAATATTTTCTGCCAAATTCTTGTATATAATAACAATCTTGACCCAATCACCAGCCTATACAAAACAATTAGAAATAAAACATTAATAAATGTTGACTGCAATAACATTAAGCACATACTTGATAGTTTTTCGTTGCACTTTTTCCACCAGTCTTGGGTGGTCTTTCTTTGGTGATTCAGCCAAGCGTGACATATCGGGGAACGATGCCGATGACGTCATAACATCTGCAGATTTCTTAACGTCCAGGCTACCTTGTGATACCTTAGTAATCAAAATATAAAGTTTCAACACTAAAATGTATCAGTTTCTAATTTCTGAATAGTGCAGACACCTTAACCTGATAAATACAAATATAATTTTGTGGAGAGAAATTTAAAACACTGATTGAAAACATTGTTCAGCTGAGTGGACAATTTATGGTTTACCATTTAGAGTATTATTACAGTAAAAGTCAAATACAGAAAGTTGTGAGAGCAATACTACACATAGATTAAAAAAGAAAAGAAAACATATCTTTAGTTATCACCAAAAAACAAGAATTCAAAGTTATGAGGCAAATAAATTAAAAATATGGCAAATACAAATTCTGAATTGTAACTCAATAATTATAACTTCAATTTCATTCATTAAGTTTTTAAATAGAGCTACCACCCCAAAACTGTGACCATAAAAGCTTGAACAGAGACTGAGAATTACTAAGTATTTAAGGCCCTCAAAGGCAATATTTTCACCATACTTCCAATCAAATAAAATTATCAGCAAATAAGCATGAATAACATCAGGTCACAAAGACCAAACATAACAAAAAATACCTGTAAATTTTCCATTGACTGCAGTAAATTGGAATCACTTGACGCTTTTTGGTTATTTCGGACAGAAATAACGGACACCCCCGAGTCACTGAATTCCGAGACACTCTGATTAAACTCAGATAGCATAACAGAGCTGCGTGTGTACTCCTCTTTCAGGAGTTCGATAACCGTGACCTCGTCCCGCCCCAACCCTTTCTCTGAATGTCCATCAAGACTTTCAGTATCTTTAGAATACAGCGTGGACTGGGAGTCCTGCACTCGAGTGGACCCTTTCACCAATATTGTGGACTGCAGAGTTCCAGTCTGACTTATACCACTATCTAGCGACGTTATGCTGTCTCTTGGAACCCCATGGTCACGCCTGTTTTCAGCACCGATATTGATAATTGTTCTATTGGCACTTTCTGGATTTAAGTTATACTTACTTGAGTCTATGCTGGGAGATTTTACCCCTGGACTAGTCAATTGCATTGCATTCCTTTTAAGTATATCTCTTACTGTTAACCCTTGCTTAGACCCCTGATCACACTTTGTGTCACGGCCACTGTCATTATGTTCCGAATTTACACTATTTTTAGGTGAACTTTCTCCGCTTTTACCATTTGCGTGATTTTGATCATGACCACCATCCAGACATACATCATAGCCATTTTGCACACATGTTTCATCATCACTTCTGTCACTGTCATTTAGATCGTTCTCACCCAAAGTCTTTGTCAGTAAATTTGATAAGTTTCTATGTAGGTCATCCTGGAAATCTAAGTGTTTTTTAACAGAATCATCTCTATCCGTATCACTGTCATCGTTACTGGCTCCATCCCTTGTGATTCTACTTATGATGCTACTCTGGTCCCCCACAAACCCACTGTCTTCACTGCTCGATACATCCGACTGCTTCGGGGTACTACTTCGTAGATCGTTCATCCGTAAATTATGAATTTTTGCGTCAAGGTCGCTTGTCATGATATTTTCACTTTGAGGACGATTCAAAGAATGTCTAACTGGGTCAGTGAAGGCTCTTTTTAATCTTCTTGGCAATTCTGCAGACCCCGGTGCACCTTCAACGCTAACATTTGAATCTGATCCACCCAAATCAACAGATCCGCCAAAATCTACGGTTATAATGGACTTTTTACCTTTCTCCTTTTTCTTGGCACGTAACGACCGCCTGGCCACCTGCATATACTCAGGTAGGGTCCCTTCACTACTACGAGCCCAGTCTCTTTGTAAAAGAGGCAACGACACAGAATTAGACATACCCTGAGCAGGTCGGGACGCAGAGCTGTTGGCAATTAAAGGACTAAATGTTCCGAGCTCCAGTGAATTCTCAATAACTTTACTTTGGGCATTCGGAGAGGAAAAGGTTTTCTTGTAACCCACTAGCGTCGCCGCGTCTTTCTTTAAATTAGGGTTGGCTGCCGCAGCCTCGGCGTCTTGGAGATTGAAAGAGGACGGTCGCTTGAATGTATGAGGTTGGATGTTCTTGATGATATTTTTACGCCTGGATTTCTGGCGGGTGTCTGGGGAAGTCTTTTGAGCGAAACTGGGAGAGAGAGACTGGGACCTTGAACTTGGGCCATCTGTTGTGTCTGAAAAATTAAGATTGGTATAACATGGATTGATCAACGTGTGTTATATCCAATAACTCAAATAACTTTCAGAGCTATGGATAAAAAACCAATTAAATACCAAGTTCAACCTGTGTGCGATTATGTTAGTAAACAATAAATTAAATGCTGTTTTTTTTTCTTGTTTTTTTGTGTGCAAAAAATTAAAACATTCCTAAATAAATGGACACTGGAATCATTTTGAAAGCTATGAAACAGAAGATCTTTCCAACTGTTTGACCCTACCAACATTTAAATTCGACCCTTTTCATGCTTCTATTCATTGTTTACTGATTCTTAACTCATGCCCACTGCCTTATAATGGTCAATGCAAAGCATTTAACAAATCTGCAGAATCCTCAAAGGCCACATATATCTTGTCCATACCTGTCCCAATAGGGTGGTCATCGTATATGTCCTCGAAGATGACTGGTAGCGAGTTGAAGTCTCCGTCCAGGTCGAGGCACTCTAGATCAAGGGGAGGCAACGTCTGCAGGTACATGGAACTGCGCACCATGGCAGCCAGGTCACTGTGCCCGTGGAAACTGTCAAGGATCAATAATACATAATAAGAGCCTTGTTCTGGGAAAACAGGGTTTAATACAATCAAGCTGAAATAGAAAAAGGTTTTACTAATATTTAACAAAAACAAGTTTCTTTCAACAATAAGTGAAGTAACCCCATTGTCTGTATACCAATGTAATAATGTACTGTGTTCTGGGAAAACTGGGTTTAATGCATGTGCGTAAAATGTCGTCCCAGATTAGCCTGTGAAGTCTGCACAGGTTAATCAGGGAAGACACTTTCTGCTTTTATGGAATTTTTCATTCAAAGGAAGTCTCTTATAACCAAAAATCCAGTTTAGGCCGAAAATGTTGTCTGTTATCCGGGATAACGCTTTCCGCACATGCATTGAGCCCAGTTTTTCCAGAACAAATCTCATATCAACTACAAAATTATATGTGCCATTCCAATAGAAACCTGTAACCAACAACTTAAGTTGAAGTAAAGTAGCAGAACTTGTTGTGACTGGACCATGACATGTTTTACAATATTTTATCAGTGTTGCAATTGTTACCCGAGAATGCTGGCATTTCCAAAGGATATGACAAATATGAAATTCAATAAGTGTCAGTATAAAAACAAATACAGAATTTTACAAAAATATCTGGATTACCACACCTAAAAATCTTTGCATAATTTTCAACTAATTTGCAGCCTCTAAAGGATTTCTCACCTTGGTTCGTAGCAAGCCAGACATTCATTTTTCTGGTACTCATGTGTGAAAAAGCCTTCAGCCATTCTTTTCACCTAGAACAAAAAACATTGAAAACAGAAAAGAACGTTATAAAGCCTTTTTTTGTTTCAATAAGCGAACAGAACACAACGCAATTATCCCAAGGGGTACAGGACTTGGGAATTACATATTTTTAGTAAATTAGTATTTTTAATATGCATGATGAATGATTAAGTCACAGTCTTGACAAACTGTATTATGCTCAATCAGACATTTGACCTTTGAGTGATGAGACAGGTCAAACAGGCGACAAACCATCTGCACATGGTGAACATTTGTGGTAGGGCAACAGGTGTTACATTCAACACATCCCCTCCTCATGTTGGTCACTTGTGGTTAAGTTATATCATATTGCATGATAAATTAAATAAATTTACAATCCTGAAAATATTGTCAGGTGTCTGGGACTCCATCTACCTGTAATCCATCTCCTTCCCTTGGCCCTTGTGGCTTAGTGGATATGGTGTCCGCCTAGCAACTGGGACGTCACGGGTTCGATCCTCACTGTTGGAGCGTTCTTTAGATCTCCCACATAGACACCAATTATTGGTCCCAGGAAACGGACTCGAGAGCGTTTCAAATTAGTAGTAAGTACTTTAAATGCAATCAAGTTAAAATAAATAGGTTTTAAATACCCTTGTGCTGTGATGCTCCTTGGCCAGATGAAAGATGATGCCCTGGTCCAGCGTGGCGGTCTCCAGGAACTGTGTCCACAGGATCACGTTGGCCGCGCACAGCTGGGTGATGTCCCTTGTGCCCGTCTGGATCAGCTCCTCCTCGTTGTCAAACTCCTGGATGCCGTCCATGATGCGCGCCAGCTTGTGGTGACAGTTGATGTGCTCTGGGAAGCAGAAAAATGTTGTAATGGCTATATGCAACCAGCATGAAACCAGAACAGACTGCGAGTAACTCGCAGTCTGTTCAGGTTTTATGCTGTTTGCTGCTTATCAGTATCTTAGTTACCATTTAACTTTCCAGCTTGTTGTGACAGTTGATGTGCTCTGGGAAGAAGAATGTTGTTAGTTATTGAGTCAAGTTTTACATTTGAGCTGCTGTCTGGAAAAACTGGGCTAAATGCATGTGCGTTAAGTGTCTGCACATGCTAATCAGAAATGACACTTGAGTTTTGCTAAGAAGATACTTCCTTTAAATGAAAAATACCATAAAAGCGGAAAGTGTTGTCCTTGATCAGCCTGTGTGGACTGGGATCTGGGACAACACTTTACGCACATGCATTAATTCCATTATTTATAGGACAAAGGACACAGGTAACAAATGTTGCTTATGTCATCAATAAATCCTCCTCGTTGTTGAACTCCTGGATGCCATGTCCATGATCCTTGCCAGTTTGTGGTGAAAGTTGATATGCTCTGGGAAGGTTAATGTTGTTAAGATTTTAAACCTGAAGACGCTCAGAAGCAACATGAAAATGGCTATATGCAAACATCATTAAACCAGAACAGCCTGTGAGTTCAGGTTTTATACGGTTTGCTGCTCATCAGTATCTTAGGGTTGGAAATGAAGCCTTCAAAAGTTGAACCTATTAAGAAAGGTTTTTAATTTAATTTGATTTTCTGAAGGACTACAAACGAGTCAAAATGCGTATCTGAGCGGTAAAGGGTTTAATTGATCTCATAAAGTAAACAACAACTGTTTCAGCCAAACAGGCATTGAATAAGAGGAAATCATTCCTCATAATCCTCCCAGGAGAAAATACAAGTGCTACCCGACATAGACAGCTAAATCCTCACCTAGTTGAAACTGAGATCTGCAGATGTCCTTGAGGTAGAACTCAAAGGTGGTTTGAAGACTCTCGTACCCTGACAGCAGTAGGTTACATATATGATGGTGCATGGCCCAGGCTGAATGCAGATTCACCGGTGAACACTGGTCTGGATCCTGTAAACATGCAGTCAGATGATGCATGTGAGCCTCTGTTTGGGAAAATGGGGCATGTGTGTTAAGTGTCGCAGGGCTTTTTTTCCAGATTTTGTGAAGCGGCCCTGGCCCTCTCACTTTGTGAAAAATTGAGTCGCAAACTATTCAAAATTTTGAAAAATTGAGTCGCAAACTATTCAAAATTTTGAAAAATTGAGTCGCAAACTTCTTAAAATTGTGAAAAAAAATGGGTCGCGAACTTCTTAAAATTGTGAAAAACCGAGTCGTGAAATTGTTAAAATTGTGACAAACGGCCAATTTTGTAAAATTCACAGCCATGTTTGGTGTGTGAATTGTCCTTGTCAAAATTGTGAAATGTCCTTTCAGGGCCACTCGCTAAGAAGGGAAAAAAGCCCTGGTGTCGTCACAGATTTGCCTGCGCAGTCGGCTAATCAGGGACAAAACTTTCCACCTTTACTGGATTTTTGCTCAGAAGAGGCTTTCTATAACCCAAAAATACCATAAAAGTGGAAAGTGTCGTCCCTAATAAGCCTGTGCGGACAACACATGCTAATCTTGGACAATACTTAACTCACATGTATAAAGCCCTATTTTCATGAGTCCATTGTAAATAACTATTCATTATATGCCATGTTACACAGGCGTTCTCAGGTGAAAATAGCGACAATACAACTTCCCGCAGTCAAATAATAGGAACATTAAAGTACATGTACCACTTACTAAATAACAAACAGTGTTAGTAAGTTGTCATATATTCATGACATCCATTAAATTCTTCATCACTTACAGCAGATATTGGTCTATCTCCAAAGTACACAGTTTCCAGTGTAGACAGCTCTGGATTGCGACTCGACCATGCAGATCTGGGCTGCTTTGGAACGCTGCAATTGCAAAAATACTATATATAATTCGGCCATGCTCTTGCAAAAACTGGGCTTAATGAATGTGCGTAGTGTCATCCTAGATTAGCCTGTGCAGTTTGCACAGGCTTATAAAGGATGACATTTTCTGCCTAGACTGGATTTTTGTTTAGAAGAGACTTACTTACAACAGTAAATACCACAAAGCCGGAAAGTATGTCCCTGATTAGCCTGTCCAGGATAGTCTTGATGACTTTTTGTGCCCATTACTAAGCCCACTTTTCCCAGAATGCAGCTCTGATAATAACAAAACAAAGTAGATAAAAAAAAAAATATATCAATCTCAGGGCAACAATGGAGTTCTAGCCACTGGCGGAGGAATCTTGTTTTATTTATGGTTTCATCTTCATTGAATGGCATATGGTAAATTTCCCATCAAACAATGACGTAATTTTGACAAATGAAAAGTAAAATTGATATGATTCATGCAATATAATCATGTCAGTTCATCAGTTGTTTATGAAAAATAGCCCAGTCCTCAATATTCACGAGTAAATTTCCATAATATTATTATGTGGGTTCATCTGGATAGGAAAAACAGTTCACGTGGGAGGATTATCAAAAAAGAATACAAGGTTTATGTAAAAATGCAAACATTTAGATTGTAAACATCTACAAGCACTAAGTTAAACCCTTTCCCGCTCAGGAGCAAAGTAAAAATGGCTATATGCAACCAGCATAAAACCAGCATAAAACCAGAACAGCCTGCGAGAAAAGGTTTTATGCTGTGTTCTGGTCATCAGTACCTTAGGTTTTGCAATGAAAACTTTAAAATTTGAATCTGGTAGGAAAGATCTTAAACTTAATGAGACTTTCCTAATGGACTACAAACGCGTCAAAGTGCATATCTGAGTGGTAAAGGGTAAATACTATCCCTCTAGATACCTGAGGAAAGGCTGGTGTATGGCAATCAGCGTGCCATGTACGGTGACCTCCACACAGCACAGGTGAAAGTAGTCAAAGAGCAGGGGGGCGTGATGGTGCAGGCCCTTGGTGGGGCTGAAGTGCAGGTTTAACGTGCGCTGACTCACGCACTCCACCTTGCCCTGTATGGTCTCTGCCCTGGAATATGGGAACACTAAAGAGTAAAATGTGGGAACACTATTGTGAAACATGGCAGAATGAAAGGGACTTGTTCACATATATGTTGTTCACATATTTTGGTATGTTTTCAAGTTTGTCCAAGTTTGTCATTAAATGCTTTAAATTGGTAAATGTAAACATCAGAATTTAAAATCTCCAGAATAAAACAAGAATAAAAGTAAAGAAAGCAAAAAAAGAAATCCACACCAGGACTCGAACCACTGACCCTTGGAGTAAAAGTCTAGCGTTTTTACCACTCGGCCATCCGTGCTGATGTAGTATAAGAGGTGTATATTATACTTTATATAAGCAATCCTTCTAATGTCACAAAATATAACGACAACAACAGAATTTTCCAAATAATTCAATTGTTTCGCGTTTGTAACGCTTTATAAAGTTCAGGTTTTTAAATCATCAAAAGATGCATATAATGGATATTTTAGAGCATGGTAAATGTTCAGTATTACAGTTTCCTCGCAAAAATCATAACTACAACGAAAATGTGCAAATCTGAAGTAATTTTTGTTTAGTTTTGTCAGTTAACCAAAACGTGAACAGGTCTCTTTAAATTAAAACGTGGAAACTCTACAGTGAAAGTTGGGAACACTGTAGTGCAATGTGGGAACACTTAAGTTTAACATAGAAAAAATTCTGCATAAAATTTTGATTTTTCAACAGTTCAATTTACAGATATTAATTTGGTTTCAAAATACCCATAATTAATTTAGTCTGTGGGCCTTTCCCACAAAAATTGGTATATGGTTTCAGTAAAACAGTGAATAGTGGTAAATTTGTAAAGTTGTGAGACACTATTTCTTCATTTGTACGAGCAGTGTTCCTCTGATTAAATACTACAAGAGGATCAGTACATACGAGCAGTGTTCCTCTAAAGTGATTAAATACTACAAGAGGATCAGTACATACGAGCAGTGTTCCTCTAAAGTGATTAAATACTATAAGAGGATCAGTACGTACGAGCAGTGTTCCCCTAAAGTGATTAAATACTACAAGAGGACCAGTATGTAAGAGCAGTGTTCCCCTAAAATGATTAAATACTACAAGAGGACCAGTACGTAAGAGCAGTGTTCCCCTAAAGTGATTAAATACTACAAGAGGACCAGTACGTACGAGCAGTGTTCCCCTAAAGTGATTAAATACAACAAGAGGACCAGTACGTACGAGCAGTGTTCCCCTAAAGTGATAAAATACAAAAAGAGGACCAGTACGTACGAGCAGTGTTCCTCTGATTAAATACTACAAGAGGATCAGTACGTACGAGCAGTGTTCCTCTAAAGTGATTAAATACAACAAGAGGATCAGTATGTACGAGCAGTGTTCCTCTAAAGTGATTAAATACTATAAGAGGATCAGAACGTACGAGCAGTGTTCCCCTAAAGTGATTAAATACTACAAGAGGACCAGTACATAAGAGCAGTGTTCCCCTAAAGTGATTAAATACTACAAGAGGACCAGTACGTAAGAGCAGTGTTCCCCTAAAGTGATTAAAAACTACAAGAGGACCAGTACGTACGAGCAGTGTTCCCCTAAAGTGATTAAATACTACAAGAGGACCAGTATGTACGAGCAGTATTCCCCTAAAGTGATTAAATACTACAAGAGGACCAATATGTACGAGCAGTGTTCCCCTAAAGTGATTTAATACTACAAGAGGATCAGTACGTACGAGCAGTGTTTCCCTAAAGTGATTAAATACTACAAGAGGATCAGTATGTACGAGCAGTGTTCCTTTGATTAAATACTACAAGCGGATCAGTACGTACGAGCAGAGTTTCTCTAAAGTGATATAATACTACAAGAGGATCAGTATGTATGAGCAGTGTTCCTCTGATTAAATACTACAAGAGGATCAGTACGTACAAGCAGTGTTCCTTTAAAGTGATTAAATACTACAAGAGGATCAGTATGTATGAGCAGTGTTCCCCTAAAGTGATTAAATACTACAAGAGGATCAGTACGTACGAGCAGTGTTCCCCTAAAGTGATTAAATACTACAAGAGGATCAGTACGTAAGAGCAGTGTTCCCCTAAAGTGATTAAATACTACAAGAGGATCAGTACGTACGAGCAGTTCCTCTAAAGTGATTAAATACTACAAGAGGACCAGTACGTAAGAGCAGTGTTCCCCTAAAGTGATTAAATACTACAAGAGGATCAGTACGTACGAGCAGTTCCTCTAAAGTGATTAAATACTACAAGAGGACCAGTACGTAAGAGCAGTGTTCCCCTAAAGTGATTAAATACTACAAGAGGATCAGTACGTACGAGCAGTTCCTCTAAAGTGATTAAATACTACAAGAGGACCAGTACGTAAGAGCAGTGTTCCCCTAAAGTGATTAAATACTACAAGAGGATCAGTACGTACGAGCAGTTCATCTAAAGTGATTAAATACTACAAGAGGATCAGTACGTACGAGCAGTGTTCCTCTGAGAACCACAGTTCCACATTGAGCATTATCTCCAGCTTTGAAAGCTCTTCAAGCAACTGAAAACATGTGGAACACATTCATGTATTGTTAAAATCATGTAAGAAAGATATTAATTTCAAACTCAACCTTACACCAATAATTGCTTGCAAGCAAGCAATCAGTTACTGTTTACTGTCATGCTTTTTAATGAAATTTTGCTTGTTCACATTTCACTCTAGAGATAGTTGCACAAATAAATATGCTCTTGGAAAAATGAGCTTTTAAAGAATTTTTTGAGGAAATTAATGAAGTTCTAAACAAAAATCCTTTCTACATGTATGCGGAAAGTGTTGTTTTCTTATTAGCCTGAGGGAACTGCACAGGCTAATCTGGGACAATATTTTACGCAAATGCATTAAGCACGATTTTCTATAAGCAGAGCCAATGTACTTGTTATGGTTACTCATAACATACAGCACACAACCCAACAGTAATTTCGCACAGCCTTATAACATATTTACATGTACGCCATTTCTCAACGACAAACCTTTGTGCTGTTGACAAGGGTATGGAATCTGTACAGGATGACATCGTTGATGGCGACGTCTTCATTGCGGTACAGGATCTGGAATGTGCGACTCACCGCCCACTCGTTGATCACGTGAGCTGGGATCTCATTTTCCTCGCCTGTGGATAGAAGTTGATGTCAAGCAACATGAGGAAGAGTTTGCAATAAGTAATCGCAATAATTGAGAAAAACAACCCAACCTTGTTGAAGTTCAGAGGTAAATATGAGCCAACCTCTGGGAGCGTAAACTGGATTTTTGCTAACAGGAGATTTCAAATACATGTGAATTTGTGGCTAAAAATGTGTAAATGTTTCCTCTAAATAATGTTTCTGATTCTCTGTTGTTTTTTTATGCCACAGGATCATTTTGAGAGCACTGCGTCATTAAATGCTAGAAATGATGGATACTTGAACAGAAAATTATGCAATATGTTTTCATAGCGGAAGTAGTTTGGCAATGTATAAATATGAGTCACGCTCTGGGAAAACAGTCCTTAACCCTTTGCTTGCTGGGAAATTTGTCGTCTGCTAAAATGTCGTCTGCTGAATTTCTAAAATTAGCATTTTCTTCGATTTTTTTTTAAAGATCACTATCAGAATAGCAAACGGTTTGGATCCTGATGAGACGCCACGTTCTGTGGCGTCTCATCTGGATCCAAACTGTTTGCAAAGGCCTTTAAAATTCGGTTCCAGCACTGAAAGAGTTAAGTAATGTGGGTAAAGTGTCATCCCAGATTAGCATGATCAGAAGGCACAGGCTAATCAGGGAAACAAAACTTTCCGCCTTAACTGGATTTTATGCTAAGAAAAGACTACATTTAAAAGAAAAATACAATAAAAGCGGAAGTGTCGTCCCTGATAAGCATGTGCAGACTTCACAGGCTCATCTGGGATGACACTTTCTGCACATGCATTAAACTCTATTTTCCAGAGCAAAGCATATATTTTGTTTTTTGATTAATAATTATGCATTCTGTTCAAAGAAACATTTTTCTCACTAAGGGCAAATATTGTATTATTAACATATATACTGAGCAAGTGACATGAAGTCAGTATTTTCTATGCCTTCAACTAAGAATTTATAAAAATATAAAAAACTACTTCAAACAAACATTGTTTGTTAGAGCTTTTAAAGCAGACTCAATCACAACTAGTATTAGATGCTAGTATTAAAATTTTAATAACATTTTGAACAGGCTGGAAATAGAAGAAATATCTCCTGATATTTTATGTATTATAATCGACAGCAGTAATTTTATAAAACGTAATGCAGGGTTAACAAACAAGCAAGACCATAAATGCCATTTATCAAAGCCTCAATAGTTTTCTACTTGAATAACAACATAAAATGTGAATGCATGGTTCAGCCAAATTAAACATTTTTAGTTTAAACAATGTCTGGGTCGCAAGACATTGTAATTTTATAAATCATAAGGAGATAACCATTAATACCAAATTAATAATTGGCTATAACCTTTTGTTCATAAAATCCCGTTTAACTGATAAAATGTGAAGAATTTCTGTGTTTTACCGTAAATTTGGCTAAAGAAAATTTTGAGCCAGGGGGAGCCCCGATAATTATACAATTAGGAAATGATTAGAATTTAACAGTTTCAAGAAAACAGAAATAAAAGATCACTACTTATTCACATTTGTATATAACTGAATTTGATTCTGTTGAGGCTTTCATACATGTAACTTCATCCATGATAAGTGCTTTTATTACATGATCAATGATGAAAACCCGATGATGCATGATACAATTGTTATAAAAAAAGGACACATAAAAGTTGCAAATCTGAAGCAAAATTGATTTCATGTGTATGTCAAAACCAGTGACAGTCAAAACAGTGCCATTACCAACAACTCGAATCCTGGTAACAAAAAACAAAAACTAGATCTTTTGCATCTGATCTAAGTGCACATTAGTGTGTATTACTGCAAAACACACAACTGCTATTAAATCTTATTAGCCTTTAACCAAAAGTTCAAAATGGATTATAGTATATACATTGTACAACAGTCTGAAATGCAGAAATATAAATTTAACGCTTTAATGATATTTATGCATATAAGTTTATTAACGTTTTATATTTATTTTGTTCCCAGTGAGAAGTTATATCGAACATTAGAATTTCAACAACCTGCTCAACATATGAATTTTGGATTACTGATAAGTACTTAATAAACATTGCTAAGTTTTTCCAATACAGAGAACATTGAAAAATGTTTATCCTGTTTATCTTGATATTAGCAGAGAATGAGAATTATAATCCATTTCAAACATTATTGCCAATCTCCCCTGACCCAGTGTTAATATTCACCAACAATGCTTAAGGTACCTTTGTAGGGTCTCGATTTATTATAACCAATATCTGCAAAATAATAAAACATCGAGCTGAAAATAGCATTTAAGCCTCACTCTTGGAAAAAAAGGCTTAACTCTTTGCATGCTGGGAAATTTTCCGTCTGCTACAATGGTGTCTGCTGAATTTCTGAAATAAGCATTTTCTTCGATTTTTTTTCAAAGAATACAATCATAATAGCAAACAGTTTGGATCCTGATGAGACGCCACGTTCTGTGGCGTCTCATCTGGATCCAAACTGTTTGCAAAGGCCTTCAAAATCCGGTTCCAGCGCTCAAAGGGTTAATGCTGATGTGTTAACTGTCCTTCCAGATTGGCCAGTGCAGTCAGCACAGGCTTATCAGAGACCAATACTTGCCGCTTAATGGAATTTCTTATTTCAAGGAAGTTTCTTCTAAACAAAAATCTAGTCTACGCCAAAAGTGTCTTCTAGATTATCCTGGGACAATACTTTACACATATGCATTAAGCCACATTTTCCCAGAGTGATGCTTATTTGGGTTTATCTATAACCTCCCAGCATATGTATATACTAGATATTAGCCTTGAACAAAGACTGATAGCCTGTCTGGCTTCTCAGTCCACCTGCTTGAGTATTTTTATAATATTACCTGTTTTTAAAATCGGCATATAATAATAACATATTGATCCTGTACAAAAGCACAATCATAATTCCTGTTTCACTTGTCCAAACTGCTCAATGCTCATCAAGATATTTTGTTTAAATAATATTTAAAATTGACATTATGCGTTAAACTTTAGATTTTAATCACATGTAAAGCTTCAGTTCCTTCAGGAATTGAACACTTATAGAAAACAATAAATGACCATGATTGTAAATGTAAAAAGAAGCTGAGATCAATAAACACATATGTCCCCAGTGGAAGAATTAACAGTATTCATTTGGTTCATCGGCCCATTTAAATAAGCCTTAATCCAAAAGAAAGGATAATGATGTAACAATGTTTTCAGGGCCGTCAATCTGTAAAATTCACAGCCAAAATACGGCCGCATTCCCCCACCTGAAAATTATACTTTTTTCCCCTTTTGGGGGGAAAAATTCCCCCTAAAAAAATACTTTTTTTTTTAATGGAAAGATGTGTCTCATGATTAGTATATCTCAATTCTATTTTAATTTAATCTTGTCAAACATACTAAATTATGAAAAATGCAATGAATATAGTGCAAGATGTACAAATGTAATAATTAGAGAGTAAGTAAAAAAAAATCCCCTGCAAAGGGAAACGCCGTGAAAATTCCCCCTCATTAGGGCCCTGGGTACCTCCCCCTGATGGCCAGCAAGGGCCCTGATATATTGGGTTTGATTAAAGGACCACCTCAGGGGAGAAAAAGGCTCTACAGGATTCATCTAAACTAATTGTAAAATTAGTTTGACATTGAAAGGGAGGAAATCAGCTGAAAGGAGAAACAAGAGATGTGTTTGTCACAAACACAATGCTCCCTACTGCACTGCTTTGAAATAAAATTTCTATTTATCATTTGCAGTTTAGAAATTATCTCCCATTAAAGCTTATTACTTCTCTTGGATTTTGATTTAGACCTTTGACCTTGAAGGATGACCTTGACCTTGACCTGTCACCACTCAAAATGTGCAGCTCCATGAAATACACATGCATCAAGTTGCTATGTTGAATATTGCAAATGTTATGACCAAATTTTAACCAAGGTTAAAGTTTTTGGTTAAAGTTTTGGGACAGACAGAATGACAGACAGGCCAAAAACAATATACCCCCTCTTCTTTGAAGAAGGGGGCATAAAAATCACACCCCTGTATATGAAACATATCATTTTGTGTTGACCTCGTACAGACGGAAGAACGAACCAACAGACAGGCCGATCACTATATGCCAAAATGAAGGTGGCATAGATGTTTTGGGCCATAAACATTTCTTAATTATCTCTTACTCATGAGAACAATTTTAATGTTTCTTTCAAAACTATATCAAGTAACGTCAATATCCGTGTAAAAGACATTTTTACCACATGCTGGCAATTGCTATCAATTATGGCATGAATGAAAGCAATTTTGCATCAAGCTTCACTGCATGAAGTGTCTGCATTATTTTCATTAACTATCAAGAGCATTGATTTAGCATTTGTTTCACGATACACAATTTCCAATACGTTCAAGTTGTGGTCATACCGTAAATACACTTGGATAAATGTAGGCTGATCATTAAAGGTTTCCTGGATTGTGTCCATTAATTGATTGTACACTTTACATTAAATTGCTAGCTACACAACATCGTAAATGTAGTTGAAAGCGATATACAGATTGTTAAAGTGTTTTAAAAAGTGGCGATTTACTGGTACACAGAAATCATATAATGTTTTAACAAAAGGGCCATAATGGCTCCAGGCTGCTCACAAACCCATTCAGAATATGAATTAACACACCATAATAAGATTTGTGAAAAGGTTAATGAAAAACCTAGGAAAAGGAAAGAATATCCCTCACTCTCAGTCTGGGTGTTTATCTTAATGTAAACATAAAACTGTTGTCAGGAAAACACTTGTATATAACAACTTGAATTAGCCATACATGTATCATATAAATCGTTTCCTACATATTGAGGAATGCAAATGCTAACTGTAAATACACGATGTACACCCACTTATACCAATATAGAGAATAATAGGTTAGTGTTGATTATAGATCAGGTTTATCATGCGAGGCTTAGAAAACAAAAAGCACGAGCCTTGACGAGTGCTTTTTCGTTTTAGTGCCGAGCATGATAAACCTGATCTATCATCAACACTTACCTATTATTCTATTTATCCCACTTTTTATTCAGTAAACCTTTTTATTTAAACAAAATAAGTTTAACTTGTTATTTTCGCTTGATATATGACCTCATTTTGTCGAAAATATGACGCCATTTTGTGCCGTGTATTATAGCAGAAATTTAATCAACGGGGAAATAATCAACCGAAATCGCTGTAAAAGTGGGATAAAAAACCTTTGTACAATGTCACACTATGATTGTTGTTTTGTTAAACATCTTTATGCCACTGACTTTCAGTAGAAAATAGCCTGGTCATGTCAGCTGTTTTTGAAAGCTGACATACTTCATGTAAAGAAAAAAATGAGAACTATCGACAAACAGAGAAACCATTCTTTTGGTAAAAATACAGTGAAAAAAGAACAAATTGACAAAAGCGATGCAATTAATCTTACTTGCATCATTTTGACAGAAATGTTAGGAAGAGGCAAATTTTAAAGTAGATAAAATATAATAAAAATTCTGATTAAAAGCACTGTATTTCACTCAAGTTTATGCAAAGCAACATTTGCAGACTATTTAACAAACATGCAAAAACGAAATAACTCCTGACTTCAGAATTTGGACCCTTGAAAATTTCATTTGACCGCTGAAAAGTTCAAGCAAGGGGTCATTTTACTCCTGGTTTTCAAAGCCTATTGAAATCCCTGTGTTGTATATGATTATATTACATGTTAAATACACAGGAATATTACAAACCCCTAGACATCACCTGGACAGAAACCCTTCGTTACAGTTCAAAAGTCCTTTAATTATGGCAATTGACCTTTTGCCTATACACAACAGAACAATAAATCGGGAGTTGAGCGTGAAACTAGAGCATAGAAATGTTAAATAGATACAACAGTTTCATGCTCAACACGCGAAATACAACAACACAATGAACGAACATAAAAATGATTACAACTTATTCGCTCAAATTGGTCAATGAAAATCATGGGGACAAAACTAACCTATGAGATTGTAACTGTACCTCAATAAAAGCATAAATTGAACTTAACAGCAACAGAAAGACAGTGAGGTTATATTTACCTTGTGATTTCTGAAGTGTTATTTCTATCTTCGATGGTACTTTTGGTGGTGTTTGCAGAGCTGTACGTATCTGATAATACCTGTAACAAATGCAAGCAAAGCCGCTTTGTAGGTAACAACTTAAGTTCTAGAGATTTTTATAGAAATTATTTGCTGTACATCAAAATAAATTTCATTCAACAAGGCAACAAAATGATGTGGAACACATAGTCTTTGTGCTTGAATAAGCTACTACATGTACATAGTTCAAATCTTAAAAAGGTATCCAGGAATCTGATTTCAGAATCTTTTCAATGTAACATGTATAATTAAAGATGTCAAAGCACAATTACAACTTATGGTAGTTATTTGCATATTTAAACATGTGTCTGTCGAGGGAGGAAGGGTGTCTTAATAAAAATAAACCATAGATTAAGAAGACTTTGTAAGTACATTAAAGTTAGAATTTGCATATAATTTGAAAAGAAACAGCTGTTCTTGAAAAGAAACAAACTATTAACTAAACCTTAGTATGTGTCTCACTGACACAATAGCCAACACTTAAATACTGGATTTTACTATATAGCAAACAATGTTTCCTCTCTCTATCAGGAGAGAAATTTTTGTTCTTACAATCCAGACCACAACAGAACTATAAACATGAAATGATTAAAACTGGTATCACCCCCTTGAAAGGTCAATGGAAAGCATTGAGGGTCTAAACAGGTTTGAGGGCTAGACGAAAGTCAAACTTACTCCAGAAATAGTCACAAACCAAAGTATTTATGGTCTCAAATATTTATTCAACAAGGGCTTTTTGTAAAACATGCATGTCCCCCATATGGGCTGTCAGTTGTAGTGGCAGCCATTGTGTTTATACGTTTTTTGTCACTGTGACCTTTGACCTAGTGACCCGAAAATCAATAGGGGTCATCTGCGAATCATGATCAATGTACATATTAAGTTTCATGATCCTAGGCGTACGCGTTCTTGAGTAATCACTTGGAAACCATTTTACTGGTTCGAGTCACCGTGACCTTTGACCTAGTGACCTGAAAATCAATAGGGGTCATCAGCTAGTCATGATCAATGTACCTATGAAGTTTCATGATCCTACGCGTAAGCCTTCTTGAGTAATCATCCGGAAACCATTTTACTGTGTTGAGTCACCGTGACCTTTGACCTAGTGACCTGAAAATCGATAGGGGTCATCTGCCAGTCATGATCAATGTACCTATGAAGTTTCATGATCCTAAGCGTAAGCTTTCTTGAGTTATCATCCGAAACCATTTTACTGTGTCGAGTAACCATGACCTTGACCTTTGACCTAGTGACCTGAACATCAAAAGGGGTCATCTGCCAGTCATTATCAATGTATCTATGAAGTTTCATGATCCTAGGGGTAAGCGTTCTTGAGTAATCCTCCGGAAACCATTTTACAGTTTCGAGTAACTGTGACCCTGACCTTTGACCTAGTGACCTGAAAATCAATAGGGGTCATCTGCCAGNGCCTAAGACATGTAATAAGTTAAAGTTAAATATCTGTTGTGATAACAGAGAAATGTGCTTGTTGCACGCAAACCTGAACCAAAATGTCATCTTGCACACAAACCTTAAACAGACTTTTAGTACGCAAGAAGGCATAATCCCGCTAGAAAACTGGTCAAAATTTTTGTTATTGGTCAGTGAATATTCATAAAGACATTGGTTACATAAATTAGGTAGTTTTATTTTGGGCATTATTATGCTAAATAGCAGGTCAGAGTTATGGAACTTGGTCAGTGACCTCACACAATAACCCCAATCTCATGTGAAAATTTTCAAATCAATACCTTTAGTCAAAACAGTAATATGAAGATGAACATGAAGCACGTTAACATTAATCAGAGCATTACGCAGACGAAGACGTCAGCAGCAACTCCAAAAGTAACCAACTTACGCATCTCACTAGAACATTTTGTAATATTCATGCATAAATATATACTTATGAAAGCCCAAAGCATTTGTTATGATGTTAATATGTTTGTGCACCTGTCTAGAAAGAGAAGCATCAGACTGCACTCTGCTGGATATTGAATAGAAAGCCATAGGAAATAACTGAGTAATACAAGATAATTCTTGCCGCACCTGAACCCAATTTCCACATCATTTGTACAGTTATTCCTGGGAAACTATGAAAAAATAATCATGCTTAAGAAAATTGTTTCATTCTAGAAGTTAGTCTGTTTCTTTTTCCGGGTAGGTCTATTAGGATATTAATTATACGGTATATTTTGTTTTAACTGAAATGAAAGAAGGTTCTACATTGTACAATCAAAAGCTTAGTGATGAACATCTTTCATATATTAAGAATGACGTAAGTTTCAGCATACAAACTAAGCATAGCTCTTATGTTTTAAAGAGTCTAATTAAGACTGTCCATGCTAGCAATAGAAATCTGTACAAAATATTCTTACAACAAGGCTTGTCACCATAGGATGACAAATGCCCCCTTTTTCCACATTTTTCTAAACCTAAACGCAAAGTGTTTTTCCACATTTTTTGAAACCTAAACGCCAAGTGTGACGAAATTTTCGACGGACAGACAGACAGACGGACAGTGCAATCACTATATGCCCACCTTCGGGGGGATAAAAATTAATACTATGGTATCAGTTTTAAATGCACAGCCATCATTCCATGATATATTTAATTTCATGAAATCTATAATCATTAAGTTCCATTTCATTTCTGATGGCACTAAAAATTCATAAGACAGACGACGTTTGATTCTCATCTGGACTGTGAAAGAATTGAGAAAGATATGGGCTGTTTTTTATTTTTGTACAGGTACATATATATATTCACCAAATAATTAACATGTTTATGGCTTTCCTCTAACTTCTAAGGCCCTTTTCTTTTCAATGCAGTATAATTATATTGGCTCTTAACTAATATAAAATAGCATGATGAATGACAAAGTTACAGTCTAGGCTAGCTCTTTTATGGCCATATTCGACCTTTGAACTCTAAGTGCGATCCACACCTTAAGGGTAAGGAGACAATTAAGTGTTACAACCAATATATCATCATGATACCTCATGATGGATGGCATGTGTGCCAAGTGTTTTTAAAATCCATCAATATTTGGCAAAGTTATGACTGAGACAGGAATATGCAAACCATTTTAAGGCCAATTGTTACCTTTGACCTATATAAGGGACTTAGACCTTGGAGGTATAGGTGGGTGAGTGTTGCACATAACATGTTGTTTTAAAATCCCTCACACTATATATGTAAAAGTTATACCAAAGACATAAACTTTTAAGATCTTGTATGGTCAATTTTGAACTTTGACCTTTATATGTGACCTTGACTTTAAAGGTAGGTATAGACAGATGTTACCCATAATACCTCATCTTATTATGGTGGACATATGTGGCAAGTTATTTCAGAATCAATCAATATATGACAAAGATATGGCTGAGACAGGAAATTTCGAAGAGACAGTAGACAGACAGACAGTGTGTCTGCTAAATGCTTACAATCATAAGCATCATCTAGTTGGTTAAAATACATATCATATATATATAAAATAAACACAGTCAATTTTTTTATAGGATTTAACTGCTTTTTTTACTGAAATTAACAAAAATGTTAAATAGGTAATAAGGAAAATATGACTATGCCTAAAAAATACTTCTGTTTTCAGATACCCGACCGACTCTAACATTTTACCACCACCCCTAATTTTTTTACCCCTCACATTTGAAAATACTGCTTTTATGTGATATTAAACCAATGTTGGATCATCATTCATCAACTCACATTTGTCTGCATTAAAATGACCTGTTTGTTTACTGACACACAAAATCATTGTATTGACACACAACACTGGGCATTCTAAGCCTCAGGTAATAATATAACATTTAGTCCCAATTTAAATTTGACATTAACATCTTTTATATTAAAGATAGGACCCAGGTGTATATATAACTCCCATCGAGTTGATGTATTCTAAAAATTTAATTAAGGAGTAAGTTAAAGTTTGATATAAATCTAGAAAGATGGATATATACATGTAGGGGCATCATATTTATTAACACAGCCTCACATTGATAAAGATCTAAAATTAAAGAAACAACATATACAGGCCAAAGTGTTTTCAATATCATGTGAGAGGAAATGGGCCTATTTTGTTAGACCGCATTGCAAATATTGATTTGAAAAATCTATTTTAGTATTCAGGGGTTTTTTTTACTAAGAAAGTGACGCCGATATTCGGCGTCTTCCCCTTCCAAACTTTTTTCCCCTCAAAATACAATTTCCCCAAAATATAATATTTTCCCCTCAAAGAAATGTTTGTGTTCCTTTGGGTCAGTCGACACTTATCCAATTTGTACCATGTAAAACGATCTCGCTCTCTCTCTCTCCCTACGAACACAAAACTGGGAACCCCAGTGATTCTAAATATAGCATTTAAAATACGTCATGGAAATTTAATCCGGGCAACTGACTGTAATAATCATGTGACTATTTCACTGGATTCCGATCTTNCATAAATATATACTTATGAAAGCTCAAAGCATTTGTTATGATGATAATATGTGTGTGCACCTGTCTACAAAGACAAGCATCAGACTGCACTCTGCTGGATATTGAATAGAAAGCCATAGGAAATAACTGAGTAATACAAGATAATTCTTTCCGCACCTGAACCCAATTTCCACATCATTTAAACAGTTATTCCTGGGAAACTATGAAAAAATAACCATGCTTATGAAAATTGTTTCATTCTAGAAGTTTGTCTGTATCTTTTTCCGGGGAGGTCTATTAGGATATTAATTATACGGTATATTTTGTTTTAACTGAATGAAAGAAGGTTGTACAATCAAAAGCTTAGTGATGAACATCTTTCATATATTAAGAATGACGTAAGTTTCAGCATACAAACTAAGCATAGCTCTTATGTTTTAAAGAGTCTAATTAAGACTGTCCATGCTAGCAATAGAAATCTGTACAAAATATTCTTACAACAAGGCTTGTCACCATAGGATGACAAATGCCCCCTTTTTCCACATTTTTCTAAACCTAAACGCAAAGTGTTTTTCCACATTTTTTGAAACCTAAACGCCAAGTGTGACGAAATTTTCGACGGACAGACAGACAGACGGACAGTGCAATCACTATATGCCCACCTTCGGGGGGATAAAAATTAATACTATGGTATCAGTTTTAAATGCACAGCCATCATTCCATGATATATTTAATTTCATGAAATCTATAATCATTAAGTTCCATTTCATTTCTGATGGCACTAAAAATTCATAAGACAGACGACGTTTGATTCTCATCTGGACTGTGAAAGAATTGAGAAAGATATGGGCTGTCTTTATTTTTGTACAGGTACATATATATAATTCACCAAATAATTAACATGTTTATGGCTTTCCTCTAATTTCTAAGGCCCTTTTCTTCTCAATGCAGTATAATTATATTGGCTCTTAACTAATATAAAAAAGCATGATGAATGACAAAGTTACAGTCTAGGCTAGCTCTTTTATGGCCATATTTGACCTTTGAACTCTAAGTGTGATCCACACCTTAAGGGTAAGGAGACAATTAAGTGTTACAACCAATATATCATCATGATACCTCATGATGGATGGCAAGTGTTACAAGTGTTTTTAAAATCCATCAATATTTGGCAAAGTTATGACTGAGACAGGAAACCATTTTAAGGCCAATTGTTACCTTTGACCTATATAAGGGACTTTGACCTTGGAGGTATTGGTGGGTGAGTGTTGCACATAACATGTTGTTTTAAAATCCCTCACTATATATAAAAGTTATGCCAAAGACATAAACTTTCAAGATCTTGTATGGCCAATTTTGAACTTTGACCTTTATATGTGATCTTGACCTTAAAGGTAGGTATAGACAGATGTTACCCACAATACCTCATCTTATTATGGTGGACATATGTGGCAAGTTATTTCAGAATCAATCAATATATGACAAAGATATGGCTGAGACAGGAAATTTCGAAGAGACAGTAGACAGACAGACAGTGTGTCTGCTAAATGCTTACAATCATAAGCATCATCTAGTTGGTTAAAATACATATCATATATATATAAAATAAACACAGTCAATTTTTTTATAGGATTTAACTGCTTTTTTTACTGAAATTAACAAAAATGTTAAATAGGTAATAAGGAAAATATGACTATGCCTAAAAAATACTTCTGTTTTCAGATACCCGACCGACTCTAACATTTTACCACCACCCCTAATTTTTTTACCCCTCACATTTGAAAATACTGCTTTTATGTGATATTAAACCAATGTTGGATCATCATTCATCAACTCACATTTGTCTGCATTAAAATGACCTGTTTGTTTACTGACACACAAAATCATTGTATTGACACACAACACTGGGCATTCTAAGCCTCAGGTAATAATATAACATTTAGTCCCAATTTAAATTTGACATTAACATCTTTTATATTAAAGATAGGACCCAGGTGTATATATAACTCCCATCGAGTTGATGTATTCTAAAAATTTAATTAAGGAGTAAGTTAAAGTTTGATATAAATCTAGAAAGATGGATATATACATGTAGGGGCATCATATTTATTAACACAGCCTCACATTGATAAAGATCTAAAATTAAAGAAACAACATATACAGGCCAAAGTGTTTTCAATATCATGTGAGAGGAAATGGGCCTATTTTGTTAGACCGCATTGCAAATATTGATTTGAAAAATCTATTTTAGTATTCAGGGGTTTTTTTTACTAAGAAAGTGACGCCGATATTCGGCGTCTTCCCCTTCCAAACTTTTTTCCCCTCAAAATACAATTTCCCCAAAATATAATATTTTCCCCTCAAAGAAATGTTTGTGTTCCTTTGGGTCAGTCGACACTTATCCAATTTGTACCATGTAAAACGATCTCGCTCTCTCTCTCTCCCTACGAACACAAAACTGGGAACCCCAGTGATTCTAAATATAGCATTTAAAATACGTCATGGAAATTTAATCCGGGCAACTGACTGTAATAATCATGTGACTATTTCACTGGATTCCGATCTTGCGCGAGTAGGGTATTTCGTCAATTAATTACCGGAAACCAGTTGAATTTTCATCCGGGTTATGTGAAAGACAAGATGTTGACGCGAAATTTTTTAAGAATGAACCATCATCGAAAACCGCATTGAAAACCGTTGAAACTCAGGAGGTAATTGATATCGAACATGAAAGTGAAAGTAAACAATCGGCAGCTGCCGCAACTTCTTCTAATACTGTAGCAGATAATGAAACTGAAATAAAAAATTTGGCATCGTCCCCCGGCCCCAGTACATCCATACAGTTAAAAACATTACCCATAATTAGATTTACCCCTGCAGCTTTATTTTCCAAGCCAGACAAACACAAGCAAAACGTGATAGTCGTAGTTTTAATTCTCAAGTATACGAATCCCGATACCCATGGCTATATCACAGCCAAACTAAACATGGGTTTATGTGTAAATATTGTAAGCTGTTTGGATCCAGTAGTGACCAAAACACTTCCTATGTCACAACTGGTGCTGTATTAGGGGACAATCCCTCTAGGAGGACTTTGACTTCGTTGTTGATATGTTTAAGAACAAAAAGGACAGAGACATGCCTCTGTAGACTAGATGAGTTAAAGACATTGAAATAAACAGTTTTTATTTTTTCCCCAAATATGTCTCTTTCGCACTCTATTTTCCCCTTTCACCCAGCGTCTTCCCCTTTTTCTAAAAATAACCCCTGGTATTTAAAGCCTTACTGGTAGTGGTATAGCGCTCTAAAATTTGCATTAAAATAAGGTTCAAGGTAAAAACAATTAAAGTATTCAAAATGAATATGTGAAAATAGGTATACGTTTGTCATAATAATTTTTATTTTACATTATATCATTTTTATAATAATTAAATAATGTTAACATTATTGACCTTTAAATTAATTGTTTTAAAGGAACATTTATTTGAAGTCATGATTGAGTTGTTCAAATACATGAGAATTTACTGATCTGCAAGATGAGAACTTATATATCATGTACCATCGAATTGGCAAGGCAAAACATTATTTTGATACTAGCTCAAAAACAAGTTTAACAACATATCAACCGTTTGTGTTGAGTTTGTTAGTGATATATTTGTTGGACCTAGTAACTCAGCAATGCTTTTCCAGCATATTTCCTTACCACTTTGGGACTGGTACCTATACCAGTCAAATTGGTAAAATAAGTGTAATTTAAATTTCATCCAAATTGGGAAATTTATAATTTATTTAGAAAACTTCATAAAGCATGTACAAATGTGTTCCCAAAACGTAATGCCACAAATGAAAGGAGATTGTTTACTTGTAGAGACAGCAAAGAGGTAGTTTGCATATTTTTTACAGGTAGCCATTTTTACTACTGCTGTAATAAAGCCAATCTACCGGTAAGTGCAGCTTAGGTTGCATAACACAACCTGCCTCATACCTAACAAGGTTTGCGTCAATGAAACATTGTTACATTGAAACATTGTTATTATCAAATTCTGACAATGGTACACTTGACTGAATATTTGATTTATGTCATAAACCTTGGGATAGGCATTCAATTTATCTACCTGTGACGGAATAATACTATTTGATGTTTATCTGTGTTATTAAAAATAGAGGGCTGCACTTCTGAACAGTATTTTTGTTAATTTTGTTCTGTCATACTTTGAATTTTGACCAGCCATCGTGACTAGTGATTCATCATCATCATCATCCCGTGTAAGGGTTGAAATCCATATTGGATTGTCGAAAACCCTGCGTAAAAATCTGTGCTTGCTCGATAAAAAAGTTGTAAAAGTGTGGTGCTGGTTAAAACTATATACAAAGTGTCAATGGTCTAGTGGCTGGATGAGAGGGCTCCCAGGCTGACTTGGAACGCCTCTATCGTTGTACAGTCCGTGGTCTGAGTTGGGAGGCGGTTCCAAACGCTAATGGTGCGTGGGAAGAAGGAGGCCCTGAAGGTGGTGGATGCATCCAAGTTCTGACTGAAGCGGTGTGAGCCCCTGGTTCTTTTGTCTGAAAGATGGAGTGCTTCTACTGCCCCAGAAACTTCTACCAGGTGATGATGGATTCTGAAGAGCATTGAAAGTCTTGCTAGGTAGTGTCGAGGTTGGAATGAATCCAGCCCAAGTCTTGCACCATCTTCCGTGAAGTGTATAATATTTTTTATCAGGTTCCCTTTCTTGAACGCTACAAAGTATACTGACAACAGGATCCAATCAATAAGGTCAACAGTTGCTCGGTTACTTAATTCCTGGTTTGTTAGCAAGTTGTTAACTCACCCGATTGATGATGCAAAACGAAAGTATAGGCATTGGCGATTTTTTTTTATTCTGTGATTAGGAACTTTTTATGTGAATTGAGAATTGTTGACCTTAAAATTGGGAAAAATGGTCAGATTGGGAATGGTGCAGTTTTCGGGTACCAACTTTATATAGATGGAAAACGCTGTTTTTCAGACCAAGCTATTCTATGTTCGAGAGTAAACTTTATCAAACATTAGTAGATATATATTTTATTAAATCCATTTAACAAAGTTATAACAGTTGTTAACTATTCATGGCTATAATCAAGTTCAATATATCCATTGCAGGGATGGAAACTTACTTTTTACAATTGGTTGCCCGCACAGGTAACCTTTTTTAGTATTTAAGTTGCCCAGCTAAAGACTTTATGAGCCCTGAGTACCATGTACTGTACATATTGTGTCATGTTTTTCTGATACTTTCTTTTAATAAAATATTAGATTATTAAACAACAATTGTTAATATGACACACTTTCTGTGTATTATATCTTATGAGTCTGAATTGAATCATTTCCTAGGCCTAATAAATGAATATTATTTAGCTAATTATTATTACCAATTTTTATTAAATGTTTAATTGCACTGAATTGTTTCAAGCTTAAAAAAAAACTAGTTTCCAGGCTGTACTACCAACATTTGAAATGGAGTTTCCCGGGCAAAAAAAATCTTCTTGCCCCGGGCTAACAGGCAACCACTACTTTTCATACCAGCATTTTTTTCCCGAAGTTACCAGGCAGTCGAAATGATTTACACTGACCCTATTGAATCACCTTTCACCTGTTAACCAATCAGCTCTGCAGTTTAATCAGCTCTGCAGTTTAAAGCCGGCCGAGTTGATGTTGGTATATTTTCCCATTTTTGCTATCTGTTGCAAAAAAGTGATTATGAGTCAAAATGTGATGGCATTTATGTCAGATGTGCAAATAATTTGGTTAAAATCGGTCAAGAAATGCCCAAATTCAGTACAAAGATAGGGCTTTTCAATTTCTGTCCATGGACAGATATGATCTAAATTTAAACATGCGTGGGTCACATGTAAAACCATGTGACCATTGCATCATTGCTAACAACGCCATTTGCCATGGAGAAACCGTGTAATTTAGTAGGTCTTCTTTGTTTTGAAAAGCGCGGAAGTGGAAATCACATGAAATTGGCGCTCACGTGACCCAAAACGTGCATACGTCACAGGTTAATAATAGTCTTGAGGATTCCGTTATTTACATGATTAGGTTTCGTATTTTTGATGCTTTTGGCATTTTTTGGGACAATTTTTGCGAAAATCAGTATGGAAGAGTAAAGCTTTAGGATGTATCTGACGAATACTGATCAATTCTGGTCAATTGAGAAAACCAAATTGTTGTGAGAAATATCAACTCGGCCGGCTTTAAATTATGAGGTATCCAAAAAGTAAACTCGTTTTGTTTTTCGTCACTTTCACATTTACATAAATATGTTCTTAAATAAACGCTTTCAGCTTTTCGTAACGGTAAAGTTTAAACAATAGTCACTACCCCACCCGACAAAACTTACTGGCAATACACATGACTAATTTTAAGCAGAATGTCGGAAAGGAAAAAACGGGGTCTTTGATAAAGTAAAATGATTTAAAATATTACAATTTTACCTTTGTTTATCAACCAATGATTCTACATGTCGTCCGAGGCAAACGATATTTTTATTGCACTAAATTTCACTCACAGTTTGTTTTGACACTCGGAATGCTTGTACGCATGCTCTCAACTTGTTTCCGTTTATCAATAGGTTACACTTCGCCAATATTTTGAACGTCGCTATCAAGCGTTGATCAAAGAATTGTGATCATTCACCATCAAAATGTTATATTTACTCAATAAAAATATAGCCTGTATGTTCTTAAACTTTAAGAACATACAGGCTATATGTTTATTGAGTTTTGGGGCGGCAGAGGGTGTGGGTATGGGAGGGGGTATCCCCCTCCCGTTTGTGGAGGTCAATTTTTTCAAATTTTAGCATCAAATGGCGCATTCTGGTGCGTTTTTATGCCTGATAACTGACCTAATACACGTCTATTGCAGGCATATTCTGAGTGACACAAGTTGTGACAGACAGACGATGGAGAAGTAATCTCTATATGTCGCAGCTACTTTGTAGCAGGCGACACAACAATAGCGATCATGTAACGTCAATACTGATTAAACATATGCTATAAGTCAAATTAAGATACTAGTATTACGTTTTATCTGATGTATTTTTAAACATGTATGTACAGTAACAATATAACCATATCGCATGAAACATACAACTATAATATCACAGGACAATCAAATGTGAACGCTATCGCAATGAATTATGGTAATTTGTCTATATAGTTTTTTTTTATTTTTTTTAATTTTAACACTGACCGGCAATCATACAGGTACCACAAGGTCACTTTTACATTGAATACTGAAAACTGGCCGGCAACCATATAGGTACCACAAAAATAAAAGAGACCGATCAAGTAACAACATAATTGACACGTACATTACCGCGGGCGGGTGATGACAATCAACAATACACGTGTCATAACCGCGAAAGCGTGATTACCTTGCTTCGTGGTAAAATATTTTCAAATATACGGGTATTGAAATGAAAAAAATGTCTTTGCCGAAATTTCATTTTTGCCGAAAATATTGGGGCGGCGGCCGCAGCCCCTGCCGCCCCAGCTCCNATAAAAAAAAAAATGATACGTGTTGCTTTTTCTAGAAAACAAAACAAAATCGTCGCGGCTAAAATACCAAACAAAAACACCTTACAGCAACTAAACCAGCCGCACTCCACTGGCATGCAAAACTCTGGTAGGGACCATTTCTTTCTTTAACTTTTGCTTGTGTATGTAAATTCTCTTTGCGTTGCTGTTCGTTTGCACGCGACCTGTTTAAGTTTTAACATTTAATCTAGGATACAATCACGAGGACAGTCTTTTCGCATAAGTGTTTGTCTATTTTGTAATAGAGAAGACAACTCTTTAAAATATGTGAGATAACTATGTAAACCAGGGAAGATAAATCCATCAAATAGGAGAGATAAATCTGTAAAATAGGGGAGATAAATCTGTTCAATAGTGGACAAAACTCTGTAAAGAGGATAGAGAGCTTTGTCAAATAGGGCAGATAAATCTGTAAAATAGGGTAGAGAAATCTGTAAAGTAGGGGTTAGAACTGTCTAAAATAGAGGATATAACTCTGTTAATTCGGTGAGAGAACTTTGTTAAATATGGAAGAGAACTCTGTAAAAAAGGGAGAGTACTCTGTAAAATAGAGGAAAGAACTCGGTTAAATATACCTCTATAAAGATCCAATTTACCGAAACCTCCGCAACATTAACTATATAAAATCAATTTACCGAACTTGCTATTTACCGAAACCTCCATAACTCTTTTCAATTCCTGTCCATGGACAGAAATGATCTAAATTTAAACATGCGTGGGTCACATGTAAAACCACGTGACCATTGCATCATTGCTTACAAAGCCATTTGCCATGGAGAAACCGTGTAATTTAGTAGGTCTTCTTTGTTTTGAAAAGCGCGGAAGTGGAAATCACATGAAATTGGCGCTCACATGACCCAAAACGTGCATACGTCACAGGTTAATAATAGTCTTGAGGATTCCGTTATTTACATGATTAGGTTTCGTATTTTTGATGCTTTTGGCATTTTTTGGGACAATTTTTGCGAAAATCAGTATGGAAGTGTTAAGCTTGAGGATGTATCTGACGAATACTGATCAATTCTGGTCAATTGAGAAAACCAAATTGTTGTGAGAAATATCAACTCGGCCGGCTTTAAATTATGAGGTATCCAAAAAGTAAACTCGTTTTTTTTTGTCACTTTCACATTGACATAAATATGTTCTTAAATAAACGCTTTCAGCTTTTCGTAACGGTAAAGTTTAAACAATAGTCACTACCCCACCCGACAAAACTTACTGGCAATACACATGACTAATTTTAAGCAGAATGTCGGAAAGGAAAAAACGGGGTCTTTGATAAAGTAAAATGATTTAAAATATTACAATTTTACCTTTGTTTATCAACCAATGATTCTACATGTCGTCCGAGGCAAACGATATTTTTATTGCACTAAATTTCACTCACAGTTTGTTTTGACACTCGGAATGCTTGTACGCATGCTCTCAACTTGTTTCCGTTTATCAATAGGTTACACTTCGCCAATATTTTGAACGTCGCTATCAAGCGTTGATCAAAGATTTTGTGATCATTCACCATCAAAATGTTATATTTACTCAATACAAATAGAGCCTGTATGTTCTTAAACTTTAAGAACATACAGGCTATATTTTTATTGAGTTTTGGGGCGGCGGAAGGTGTGGGTATGGGAGGGGGTATCCCCCCCGTTTGTGGAGGTATTTTTTTTTCAAATTTTAGCATAAAATGGCGCATTCTGGTGCGTTTTTATGTCTGATACCTGACCTTATACACGTCTATTGCAGGCATATTCTGAATGACACAAGTTGTGACAGACAGACGATGGAGAAGTGATCACTATATGTCGCAGCTACTTTGTAGGCGACACAACAATATGGATCATATGCTAAAAGTCAAATTAAGATACTAGTATAACGTTTTATCTGATGTATTTTTAAACATGTATGTACAGTAACAATATAACCATATCGCATGAAACATACAACTATAATATCAATGAATTATGGTAATTTGTCTATATAGTTGTTTTTTTTTTAATTTTCACACTGACCGGCAACCATACAGGTACCACAAGGTCACTTTTACATTGAATACTGAACACTGGCCGCCAACCATATAGGTACCACAAGAATAAGGGGATCATCGTCATCAAAGAGACCGATCAAGTAACAACATAATTGACACGTACATTACCGCGGGCGGGTGATGACAATCAACAATACACGTGCCATAACCGCGAAAGCGTGATTACCTTGCTTCGTGGTAAAGATATTTTCAAATATACGGGTATTGAATTGAAAAAAAAAATGAAAAAAAGGTCTATGCCGAAATTTCATTTTTGCCGAAAACATTGGGGCGGCGGCCGCCACCCCTGCCGCCCCAGCTCCGACGCCCCTGTTAAAAGTGTAAACAATTACATTTACAGTTATAGACCTCTTTAATGTAAAATATTCTGAAATTATTTATGCCATTACAAATGTTATTGTGAACATTCTTGTTAAAACAAAGTGAAACCTCCGTTGCGCAACAGTCACGGAGTGTATCTAGAGTCCGTGGCAACAGTAGAGAAAATTAAATTTCTCAACAGAATAAAATTACTGATAAATAATCAGACACAGATTACCAGCATACAAGCAGCAAGAAAGAATGGCAGAAATATGACAGCTATCATACATGTATGTAGTTTAATAGATCCTCTAGTTATTTTCAGAGATTCTATTCACTAAACACGCAAACCATTTGTTAATTAAGGAGCGCGTATATTATTACAATTAATATTTAAAATAGAATGTTCGATGTATCCCCGTTACCCGTTACTGCAGTACAAAGGTTTATGTCGCCATAACCGAGTATACTAGTTTTTATTAAACCCGCTATAAAACCACTGTCAAATTCTTATGCGCGTGCTTCCATCTCCCCTTCTCATGGACGAACAAGAGATGTGTTTGTCAGAAACACAATGCCCCCTACTGCGTCGCTTTGATTATTATTTTTTTACCTTTGACCTTGAAGGATGACCTTGACCTTTCACCACTCAAAATGTGCAGCTTCATGAGATACACATGCATGCCAAATATCAAGTTGCTATCTTCAATATTGCAAAAGTTATGACCAACGTTAAAGTTTTCGGACGCACAGACCGACGGACTGACGGACAGTTTAACTGCTATATGCCACCCTACCGGGGGCATTAAAAAACAAACAACGGCGGAGCTAGTCGACACTTTCCTTACAAAGGTCAAATATTATCGTCAGAACCCACGGTATTGACTCCGAAGTCACTACATAATAAATATTATAATCAATCAAAAGGCATCGCAAAGCGTACAATTTGAGGGTAATATGCGTTGCGACGATGGTCGAAATTAAAAGTACATGTATATAATTGTAACGGAGGTATACATGACGTGGACTTGGATATACAGACGTATTTCACCGACACCATCCTTGTGGTTTAATTCCTGCGCATCAGAGCTCCAAACATCATTATTTAATAAGAATATCGTCCAGTCCAGAATTCTGATTCACTCTGTATCTTGACTAATGAACTTCTTTGATTGACAATTTTCGATCGTGATTTTATTTTTTATTTATTTGCATCAGCTCTACAAATCGTTGTTTATGAGACAATTTGTTTCAAATGAAGGTACGCCCACATGGTGAATCGGAGGCAAATTCAATATGCTGTAGTTGATACCATGTGAGAGTTGTCCTTCTTGTGCAATGTAGTAGTTTGAGACAAAAGCGTAGACTGAATGTTTTGCTAATTTTTGTTGTAATCATTCATACGTTAATTAAGTGACCACTACAACCAGTCATCATCTTCTTCCTACTGCTCTTTTACTTCCTTATCCATTCCCTCCTCATCCTTTCCCTCCTCCTCCTTTCCGCCCTTCTCCTTTCCCTCCTCCTCCTTTCCCTCCTTCTCCTTTCCATCCTCATCCTTTCCCTCCTCCTCCTTTCCCTCCTCCTCTTTTTGCTCCCCTCCTTTCCCTCCTCCTCCTTTTCCTCCACCTCCTTTCCCTCATCCTCCTTTCCCCCCTCCTTTCCCTCCTCCTCCTTTCCCTCCTCCTCCTTTCCCTCCTCCTCCTTTTCCTCCTCCTCCTTCCCTCCTCCTCCTGTCCCCTCCTCCTTTCACTCTTCCTCCTTTTTGCTCCCCTCCTTTCCCTCCTTCTTCTTTCCCTCCTCCTCCTTTTCCTCTCCCTTCTTTCCCTCATTATCCTTTCCCTCCCAGTCCTTTCCCTCATCCTCCTTTGCGTCCTCTTCCTTTTTACTCATCCTCCTTTCCCTCCTTCTCCTTTTCCTCCTCCTCCTTTCCCTAAAAAGGGTGAAAAGAATAATCCCTCTAGCTATATAGGCATGGCATTGGTTAATATTATGTCTAAAGTATTTTCATTAATCCTTCGTAATCGCGTTTATAAGTGGTGTGAAAGTGAAAATGTATTTAACGAAGCTCAATATGGATTTAGCGATAACCGTAATACGGTTGATTGGATTTTTATACTTAACTCTGTAATACAAAACTTTCAACAAATAATAGGAAACTATATTATGCATTTATAGATTATGAAAAGCATTTGACACGTTCATCCATGACGAATTATGGGTAAAAAAATTGCAGTCGGGTGTTAGTTGTAAGATGATACTTATGGTTAAGTCAATCTATAAAAATGTCCAATCCTGTGTAAAAGATTCTGATAAAAATTGTTTTTCGCAATTTTTTGATATTGTATTAGGGGTCGAGCAAGGGAAGACTCTTTCTCCTCTCCTATTTATTCTGTTTATAAATGATATAAATGAAAGTTTAGATTTTAAAAAGCTCACATGTCAATATATAGAAAGACATTCCCTTCACATGTTATTGTTTGCGGATGATATAGCGCTATTTACAACATATCCTTCAAGCTTACAAGCCCAGTTGAATTGCATACTTACTCTCAAAAATGGGGTCTAAATATAAATGTTAAAAAGACTTTAGTCTGTATATTTCAAAAAAGGAAAACTACATACAATTATTAATGGTTATTGAACAATGAAAACATTGACACATTTACTTACCTTGGTATCACATTTAATTATAATGGTTCCCTCAATGAAGCTGTACAAACTCTGAATCAGCAAGCCTTACAGGCATATATTCACCTTCTGACCTTATAAAGTAGAGTAACACTCGATGTAAAAACTAAATTGTTACTTTTTGACACATAACTTGTGCTCGATTGGTGATTGTCGGTTCGGGTACTACTTAAATGTACCCCGGGTACTCTTAAGTATACTTAAATGTACCCCGGGTACGCTAAATATACTTAAACGTACCCGGCCAATTTAGATTGTACCCGAGTTTTATTCCCGCCCAAAATCCGATGTCTTATAAGATCAATGTATGATAAGGATCTCACAGATATTACGTTTGCTTACACTAGTTTAAAACGAAACTGGACAAAATCTATTACACACGTTATTGTCAATTTAGGCTTGTATTGCATGATACATGTAACGTTAACTTAACATAGCATTATCAAAAACTCAAACAACGACTTCGCGATCTATACGTCTAGTCATGGTTTGATGTAATGAAATCGAAAAGTAAATTAGATTATTATGTTAAGTTTAAAAAGGATTATGCATGTGAAAAATGTATTGAATGTGTTGATAATGATTGCCATAGAAAAGCTCTGACACGATTTAGACCAAGTTCTCACTCATTAGAAATTGAAATTGGTAGATACAATACAATTGCAAGAGAAAGCAGGAAATTCAAACTACGTAGAAGTAACATATGGTTGAATCATAATATCACTTTGTATGTATATATACGCGTTAGCGTGATTTAAGAATTAAGTATAAAGTAAATAACTCCTTTTACCCTGTCAACAGGTTCACATATATGATGTTCAGTACTAACACAATACAACTAAGAAATATTTCTAAATTTATTTACAATGCAATGTTAAAGGACTTGTTAAGCGTTTTTAGCATGTTTTTAAGTTAGTCATTAAATGCTTTAAATTGATAAATGTAATCATCGGAACTAAATAGCTCCAGTATAAAACAAGAATAACATAAAAGAAAGAAAACAAGTAATTCATACCGGGGCTCGAACCACTAACCGTTGGAGTGAAAGTCCAGCGCTTTAACCACTGGGCCATCCGTGCTGACATAGTTTAAGGTGTGTGTGAGAGTCAGATTTTATTTACAGGT
>VMBQ01004186.1:0-83385 GCA_007657795.1 Dreissena rostriformis | reverse complement strand
GTGACATAGTTTTTGACCTGACATGACCCATATTCGAACTTGACCTAGACACAACTTCTGACAAAATTTGGTGGAGACCGGATGAAAACTACTTCAATTAAAGAGCGTACACCATGCTAAATCCTTAAAATGCACTAAGTGACCCCATGACCTAGTTTTTGACCCGGCATGACCCATATTCGAACTTGACCTAGATATTGTCTGGATACAACTTCTGACCAAGTTTGGTAAAGACCCAATGAAAACTATTTGAATTAGAGAGCGGACACGAAAAGTGTGACAGACCGACAGCCTGACCGCCTGACGGACAGTGCGAAAACTATATACCCTCTTTTCTTCGAAAGGGGGCATAAAAACAAATCCATCGGTTCAAAATTTTATCCGGTTCTTGACAAGCCCTACTGTTACGATTTTTTGCAATAATCATGTTTATTGTAAACTTGTGTGACTCGGACACTTATGATCCCCCCGGACTTTTTACACAGTGTTGTCATAAGCATTTCGGTAGCAGCAGCCTTTATTCCATAAGTGTCCAGTTCCCCTGGTTGTTTTCGTATAGCCTGTAGCCTATGATTAAGCAAATTAATCTGACCTTGACTCTTGCCGGGCTCCACATCGTCCTCCGTAACCGTCCCCATGGCTACGTGGTCGACGTCTGCCCCTGCAGAGGCCGCAGGTTGCGCCCCCTCATCCGGCGCCTCCATCCCTTTAAACGCCTCCGCGCCCACAAGTTTGCGCTTTGTGCCGGTGGTTGAATTGCAACTCGGTGTCAAACTAAAGGTATAAAATAATAAATGCAGAGTATGACACACTGTGAACTCGTAGTTACGTGCGAGCTTTCGTGTAAACCACAATAAAAGAACAGTTAAATCTTAGATAACCAATAGAGGATTATAAACCATAACCGTTTAATATTGTACAGCAGTTCGCATTGTTTACACTGGTTTATTTTTAAGCGAATATACAATACCCTCAATATCAATTGGAGCGTAATCAATTAAAATTTATTTTTTGTTTTTGGTCCATACGAAGCAATTGTGCAACCGTAATTATAAATACCACATCGTATGAGCATTGGGTAAAGGTATTGAGTTTGATATAATGCATGAGTGGGCAGGTGGTCAGGACGTGAACATCTAGAGCGGACAATAAAAATTGTATTTTTGAGTGATTGCTAAATTTTCAAAGTTTTTTGTTTAATTGGGAAAATAAACTGTTGAGTTTCTCATCAGTAGACAAGTAAGCAAAACTTTGGCTACTACTGCTACTTGCCTTTTTTTCTTTTCTTTGTCACGGCTTGCCGTTTCCCGCAATTTTCTCAATTGTCCGAAATCACAAAACGGTGTTTAACCGATATATGCTCACAAATGTCAAAATCCTCATCATCACTACTAACACTACTATATTCTTCGTCACACCTTTTCATTTTATGATACTATGCACGAAACAAAACACACTTTAAATCAGCAAATACCCTGTGATTTAAATTGTATTGAAATCACAAGTGACGAAAATACCTAGTGATTTGAATTGCCTGTCAACCATATGTGACGCAAAAGGCCAGTGAATCATACAGTATTACATGGTAATAGAATCAAATTATTTATAATACGGAACATTTCTCATTCAATTTATGCTGAATGGAGTCTTGAAAATAAGTAAGTGTAAACAGCACAATTAACTCACTTACAAATGCACAAAGTTTACCATACGACAACAATTTTAGCCTTGCTCATTTTNAACCCCCCCCCCCCCCTCCTGCCATTTTGTGGTCTGGCTTAATCTCTAATTATGTTGATTGTTCATGCATACTGCCTGTTAGAACGGAGTTAACACTATCCAAACCATTTTGAAATATCATATTATATCCTGATATTTTGTACAAGGTAAGAGTAGATAATTGACATATTTGAATACCAAAGCCTAAGGTTATTTGATCGGGATCAATTATAAATTCACTGAGGAGAGCAATTTTATTTAACAGCTATTGACAGTTTGCTGAAGTGTGTATAGATTTCAATGAACTTGGTCCAATAATAATATGAGCGCAAGGCTCAAGGCAGCTTATCCAATTTTGTACCAATAGTATACTGCAGAGGAGTATTTCAATAAAGCTTTTATTGTGATTTAAAGTTGAGAACAATACAATTTATGACATTGAGATAACATCAACGACGTCCCAGGGTTCTCTTCAATCATAAGAGGGTGTTTTTAATACACAGGTGTGAGGTAAATTATATGCATAACTGTGCCATTAGCATTGCACCTGTGATGTGTGTCCTAAATGTTGACTCGCTGGTCAGGATTTTGTTGGGTCGAAATGTTGCAAGGAAGAAAATTGGCTCTCTTGAAAAAAAAAAATCTATTTCAGTTTTCTTAAATCAGAATGTAAGAACCTGCGTCTATTGAAATCCTTGTAAATAACAAAGCTTTAAAGGAAAAACTAAACTTTCATGTGACCTAAATGAAAAAAACATAACGTACTCAATATTTCCATAGTTTCGTAGTAATACGTGTATTTTTCTCAATCCGCGTTGTCGTGTTTTCGCATAGATTTCACACACACGAATTAGATCTTTTTGGGTTTTCACTGCTTCGGTATAAACATGCAGCGAGTTATCCCATTACCTGTCAGAAGATGACGAAAGGCTATGATGAAAAACGGATAGATCTGTAACTTACAAACTTGTCAAGGTTTTATTAGCGATTCGCTTAATATTCGCGTAGAAATTATCATTATTTATATCGATCTGTAAAATGGAATTGGTTGTTTTAAATAATATAAAGCGGTTTAGAATCGGAATCGAGTATTTACAATTAAAAAAAAAACAATAGAGTGCGGTATTAGACTTGTTTATCATCGCATATACGAAATGAACAGCGAAAATAAGCTTCCTGTTTATCCGAAATTACGAGAACATACAATAAAAAAGGATAAGTAAACGCTTGGAATTCATTATGTTATGCTTCACATAATGCCGGGCAAATGTGTCCACGGGAAGATTAACGAAACGACGGACAATTTGAAAATCTACCGGCAATGTCCGAAATATGGGAATTAAATAACTTTTTTTATGAAAATATTTGCAAGAACCTGCATTAAATGCGTAGTACTTTTATATTTTGCATATGCATTACACAGTTTGAATACTTTATACAATATCAAGTAGACGTTTGGAAATTGTTTTCAGTGTGATATACTAATTCAATGTCGACTGAATTATATGATCTTTGGCGTAATAATTTCCGCATTTAAAAAATCGATTACATTTAAGTAATCATGTTGTCAGTTTAACAAACTGCATTCATTATGTTCTTTTTTTTCTGAATAAGTGTGAGCATTTATTTAAAATCATAAATCATATTAATATAGTTTTTCATCAAGTAGATATATTGTTGACCTTATATAAAAAAAATAGTTTAGATTGTATTAAAGCTACTTTTCTTCCTTAAATTATACATCGCTATTCTGGATTTCTCAAACATAACTTTATGATGATGATTTAAAAGGATTATATCGAACATTTCCGCCACCGAACGGTCTCCGAGTGTGGTTGTAAAACTACGATATGTTTTATATAAATTTAAGGTGAGTAATTTCTTCCTAATCGGTGAAGGTATCAATTAAAAATAGTATTTGTTACGATATGAGTCAATGTTGAACCATGCATCCTTTTCACATTTTTAAAAATACTTTTGCACGATTTTATTAGTTATGGACATTCAAATGATGCATCATAATTTGAGGAATGCTGTTGCTGTTTCCATTTTTAACTTGTTCCACACAGACGTAACAAAAATAATTTAATATTACCCAAAAAGCAACAAATAACGCGCTCAACCTGTCCCCACAATTCCCCCTAGTTTCCACCCCCCTTATCGGTTTTAAACCTGTGTTTAAATGGTGTTTTGTTGTATTCTATTGTCAGTGTGGAGTGTTGTTCATTATTGGTCCATTATCTTGATTGCTGTACGTATCTTTTGTTCAAGAAATATAGCTTTACATCGTTATTAAATCCATATCACTTTCAAGTCTTGAACATTTAAATAGATTTTAAACAGAAATGTGAGCTTACAAATGGCAGTCATAATTGAATACACACATCGTTCTTTCTAGTTTATTCACACAAAGAAATCAGCGAAACCTTAATCCTTTCAGTTTGAATCGAAGTAAAGAACGTTAGAAGAGATAATACGACTTGAATTCATTCAATGTGACACTCTACCGAGCGAATTCCTTTCAGCTAAATGGTCGCACATAATTTAATACGATATGTAATTATGAATGGACATGACCAAACAGTTAGTATTTGTTGCCCATAATAATAATTCTCTATGAATAATCATATCATATAAAATCGAAAACACGCTTTTGAGTTGTTTTATTTATACTCGTAATAAATACAAGATATATGTATGTATTAATTCAAATGTTTATGATATTAAAGTGACAATATCCTTTAAATATTATTAAAAATGATGATTCCTCATCCAAGTACACCGAGAACACACACATACCTTTACAAAATATCGCATACACCCACCACTGATGTTTTTGAACATGGAGCCATGTCTGTGTGAGGCGAATTGTACCAATATTGTTAACATTTCATTTAATATAACCTACACACCGGTGCTACATATTAATATGCATTGCGTCGACCAAACTAGCTCGGATGCATTCTAATCTGGTTTAATGTACAACACTAGCTCGGATAACTAAACATTTCAAGCATTCTGTTATTAAATATAATTTTAATTAAACAAAAACATTGCTATGAACATAGTCTTTTTCGACCGATATCAACCGTTAAACCAGGAAAGGATATTGCATCTGTGTAACAAACATTCAATTTATATGTGTAGCTTGTTGAAATAGATTTATTATAAGATAAACTTTTGTTAACAATAAAATCTACATCAACACAATAATCTAAACACATTCATGGGCATCCATTTGTTCTGTTCATCGATGCATTAAATAGAACCCACGAGTATGAATAGTTTGGACGCCTTCCATTTGGCCTCGTGATTCGAGAATATTCCACAAAGAGGGAAAACATAGTCTACATTGTACATTTTATATTAAGATTGTACACAATTATAGTGAGTTTTGGATACATATTTTGTCTTTTGTTTTCAATTAACTCATTAATCATTTTTTTGCAACTCATCTTTAAGGTGAATACAGTAAGATACCGTGCGACATTTCTTTAAACAAAATAGAAAAGTGTTAAATTTATCCCACGAACTATCGACAGGTTTCAACTAGTCTTGTTATCAATAATTAAACAATGGCAAGAAGCATGGCAAAACGAACTGATTGCAAAGCTGATTATTTTACTAATTTATGTATATTATCGATCTTCTTTTTAGTTTATTAAAAAGTATAGTTTAAAAAAAAGTGCTTAATATGTTTTGTGTGTTTTACATGTTTAAAGAGTGTCTTTCATTGCTACTCGCTAACAGATAGCCATTAACACAATATACCCAATTTAATCGTCGATTTAAATAAAAACAAATGCTATATAGAAATAATAATAAAAATACACTTACGAGGTGCGATGCATTTAGATATTCATTCACTTCCACATGATTTTAACATAAATCTGATCTTAGCTTCAACAACCACGGCTTTAATTGCAAATGCGCAGTTTGCGTCTATGGTTTCCACCCAAACACGTAACGAAACCACGTGATCACTAAGCCCGTCATTGATTCGTCAGACATGCTTAACGCTAGTTGTTAAAAATAACTACGGCTTCTAGTTAAATAGGTTTAACGATTCATTGTGTTCGTCGAGGATTGAGTTGAATATTTGTTTATCTGCTCACTGTCTAAACATTGTATTTAACGTTCATGTTTCAATATACCTTAACAAATGGTATTATCCAAAGCCCATGTCATCTTAAAACTGTTTATTACGGAGTGTTTTATTGCCTGTAGAATTGGTCCGTCAAAACGGCTGATCGCTTACATTTCGTTTGTTATCCGATTTTATACCGAGTGGTTCGGGTTGTTTTGTGTCTGCGTGTCTACGCATATACAAATATTTCTGGTGTAAATAAAGAGAACAAGACCAGACAGAGCTTTTTGCTTCGTTCATTCAAAAATATGTTTGTCATTTAGACAAAAAAAAATAGTATTTTCAGTAGGGATTTGTAAATTCCTTTTGGAACGTTAAACAATTCTAAAATTATTTTGTGAAACAAAACAAATTTAAAAAATGTCTGAAATTTCTGATTCAGCATCTTGAATACTGGGCTTAAAAAACATATCATTGATATATGCACTTTAACTGTATTCAAAGTTATATACACAAAGTAGATTTCAATTGTTTAAACCGAGCCCTTATATTGTCACAGTGGCGAACCACAACGATTGTCTTAAGGGACTCCACACTGCACTGCTGTTATGATACGCTTTCCTAAAACTTGATAAACCTCATTGTTAGTTATTGCAAAACTGCTTTTTGTAAATGAATGAGAAATTTTCAAGTCAGATCGCATGACTGTGTTTGATAAACATATAACGGTAAACTACGTTATTACAATATAGATTTAGGCTTTGATGCAATCCAGCTTATATAAATCGGTTTAAACTTAACAGGGGAGACAACTGTTACGAGCTGTATATAGTCATGCTTACGATAAATTACTAGTTTTCTGGTTCGGTAAATTTGCTATCCCAGCAGTCAATCGCTCAAAATATGTCTGCCTTGTCAGGAAAAACTTGAACTACTTCAGCAAATGTACCAACGTGCAATGAAAAAGAGAAACAAACAATACATGTTAATTGCTTAGAGCTTCTGAACATAGTGGCAACAAGCAATGCATATCTTTTAGGGTTAATAACACTAATCTGTATTGTTCAATTAGGTACAATTAGCTAGCTCGTTTTATCTATTTGCATATTTATACGTATTCTTAATGATAAGAGTATCTCTAAATTACTCACTTTTCTCTGTTTGAAGACTAATTTACTTATTTCAAAGTTCCTCATCAAGAGCTCCAGTTTAAGGCAGAATTTATATATTGCACAGTAGTCATTTGATCAAGGCCTCACTTGTATTGTACTCAAGTATTGCGATACTTAAAAGCCGCATTTTATTTTTCAAATATATCAATGTGTCCCAGTCACACGAGTATCAGACTTAAGGAATGAATTATGATTCCTTATGCTTCTGATAAATTTGTTTTTAAACTGTCATGTGGGTACCGGGTCAGGCAGATTTTGCTTCGTGCGTTATGCTAGTTCAGATTGAATTGTTCAGATAGCGTGTTCTGTACCTTTGCAATAAACACACCATATCCGTGCTGTTTTGGTGTAAGTTCAATCATTTTCAAGATACATAACAACCCCGTAGCTGTATTTAGTTATTATTGAATTAGCAATAACTTCCTTGAATTGAAGTTTACTACAATGCTATCAGACTAGCATATCATATTAACAATTGTGTGAGATACCAAACGATGAATTTCTCGTGATTGTAATTGTGTAATTGGCTGATCTCAATCAAATATACAACTGAACTGATACTCTTGGTCAAGATCACTCTGTACTTGCGAGCACATATGTGTTTTGGTCAAGTCCTTTTTTGATCTTATCCAAACGTGTACACTGTTATTTACACTGCCCTCATAATTGAGCATGGCAGATAAGTGGCATACTAACACTTTTGCAAAAATGTTTACCTTCTTCATGTTGTTGTATGGTATCAATTGCGCTGGTGCTTGTTTTTAATAATAAAAGTGGTATAAGTATTTGATAGTATTGCTGTTGTTTCTATAACTAACATCAATTATAGTGATAATTGTATTTAACAAAAACATAAAATATGACTTTTCGCTGCTTTAATATGAAAGCTATTCAAACTACAGGAATGTTGCTAACTAGGCGTTATCAAGTTGCTTTTTCAATCCTATTATAAAGGCTTCGGTATTCAATATCCTTTGTGGTATAATAAACAATGTATCATCTGTATTCATCGGCCCATATATCTATCGTAGCGACTGTATACTAATGTTTATCCATGTACTGTGCCCGGATGAAATTTCAAACACTGGTTCATTCTAAACTTAACAATCAGGCACTGTATACGTTTAACCTTCTGGACTCAGTTGTTCAATATGTTTACAGTTTAGTTAAATCAGCCATAGTTGACAGGGAAGAAAGCTGCTTTAACATCTCCTGGCTTATTAACTACTTAATACTGATTGTGGGCAGTTATACATTTGCTAAGTATTTTGAATTATAATATTAGCTATGTTTATCATAAAAACAATGATTGACTATAAAAAATTTACCTTGACTTCAACAGTGGCAAGAGTCCATTTGGGATCACTCTCTAAACTTATAGAGTGTATAATATACTCAAGTTAAATAACACGTTTTATCATGACTTACCTCCCTTTCAATGATATCAATTTTCTCCATAAATAACGATTGTATTAAAACGTTATGTTTTTATTGTTTAAGACACTGAAGAAGAGAAGATAAACAATATTTATAGTAGTTATTAGTTTCAATTGTTTTATTATCATGAGAAAATTATTTAACTATACATATGTATATATATATATATATATGAATATATAATAATATAATATTATGAATAAAAGAAGAAAATAAGGACTTATGACTCCCATGAAGAATGTGGTTAATAAGGTGATTTTTTATTAGTATTTACTCTTAATTCACACTATTGTGAGAGTGATCTTGACCTTTGACCAATTGCAATAGGGGTCATCTACTGTTCAAGGCCAATTCACAGGTAAAGTATCAAACCAATCGGTCAATTCGTTGACAAGTTATTGATCGGAAACCATGTTCACACTTATTGTCACAGTGACCCAGACCTTTGACCTTGTGAACCCAATTTTAATAGAGGTAATCTACTGTCCAAGTAAAATGCATATGTGAAGTATCAAGCCAATCGGTCAGTTCGTTGACGAGTGATTGATCGGAAACGAGTTTCACACTTATTGTGACATTTACCTTGACCTTTGACCTAGTGACCCCAATTTTAATAGGGGTCATCTATTGTTCAAGGCCAATGCACAGTTGAAGTATCAAGTCAATCGAACAAGCATTGACAAGTTATTGATCGGAAACCTATTTCACAATTATTGTTACAATGACCTTGACCTTTGACCTTGTGACTTTAATTTTCATAGGGGTCATCTACTGCCCAAGGCCAATGCATATGTGAAGTATCAAGCCAATCGGTCTATCTGTTCAGAAGTTATTGATCGGATACGAACTGGTCTAACGACAGCACACAAACCGACCGACAGACCGACAGACCGAGCGACCGACAGACCGACCGACCGACCGACCATCATCCAGAAAAACAATATACCCCCTTTTCTTCGAAGGGGGGAATAACAACATACTTGCAACCTATTACTGCATGTCTATTAATTTTCTTGTCTTTTTTTGACAGTAAAATTTGTACGCTAACACTTATAAACCCCACTGTGATAACTACTGCTTTGCTGTACTGATACAACACTTTTTGTCGTAAACTGATTAGTAATGTGACATTTTTATACGAAAGGTATTTATAACGTTGCATTGATCACTGTTTGAAATGTTTATCAGATCCTTTCAAAATATGTTATCTGGTTTCACAACAAATACCTAACCATAATCAAAATGTGGATCCAATCTAGCTGCAGTTCAAAGTTTATCTATGCAAGCGCATTGGGCCTCATCAAACAAATTACACATATAAGCATATGAGGCAATGCAAGTATTTACTTTTAAGATTGCACCAACAATTTAGGCCATTTGTTAATCATTCACCACGTTTTACTTGAAATTGTTGTAAATCGTGTGATGGTTAAATGAAATCAGTTACCCAAGCAATCAATTGACAAAGTCTACACCATGTACAACGCAATGCACTTTATAAATGTCATATCACACACTAATAAGAATTTTCAACTAAACATACAGAATACTACATCAGAACAGTAAGGATAAAACAACCAACAACCACATAAGGCCATTTATTTCACATTGTCAATTACTATGACAGTGTACTTGCATCAGATCAGTCAACTAGGTTTCTCATAAACAACTGGTTGAGTGGTTATTTTTAATGTTAAGACATGTACTGACTGGATGAGTGTTTTATAATTATAAAACCACACAGCAAATGCAACCACAGTTTTTGTTCCTGTAGGCTTCATGCTATGAGTTGGTAAGAGTACAACTCATTAGCTAATAAGTTAATCACGTAGACTAACCTTTGTAATGACTTATTAAAATCACAATTGTTAACGACCGCTGTTCCATTGTCGCACCAATCTTTTCCCCAGGGTAAACCTTCATAATTATTGGCATTTATTGATTTTAACATTTTTGGGTCCTATATGCATTACACACACCAAGTATTAACTCAATACCCATATTAGTAATATATCTCAGGGTTCAAGAATCTAGTAGAAATAAAGTATTATATGTCGTACATATTGGGTCAAAAGCTATAAATAAAACAGCATAAACTAGATAATTGGTTTATAATTAATAAGTATAATTAGATACCACTAATTGTGGTTCTGATCATGCTTGACATCACGTTATCATGTGATCAAAGAGATAACAATACTGGAGAGCTATAAACTGGCCGCGCTCTGTGAAAAGGGGGTTTAATGCATGTGCGTTAAGTGTTGTCCCAGTTTAGCCTGTGCAGTCGGCACAGGCAAATCAGGTAAGACACTTTCGGCAGAAACTCGATTTCTGCTAAGAAGACACCTGCTTTAAAGGAAAAATACCATAAAAGCTTAAAGTGTTGTCCCTGACGACAATTTACGCACATGCATTAAACCTCTTTTTTTCCAGAGTGCACCACAAATGTAGAGCTATAATAAATATGTAACATTATAAAAGAAATTCAGTGACATATAATACTGATATAATAAAGAACACTTTAACCAGAAAATGATGTCTTTGGAAAACATGACTGTTATCTTTAACTTTGATTTATAAATTGCATTAATATACATTTTAATAGAGTTCATACTCTATATATTATGTTTTAGAGTGCTATGCTGAGAAGATTATATGACGTTACAATATGTCGCCAACTGGATGAGGATTGATATGAGATATCAGCTGTTCCGAATGTCTCTTTTGACCGATAATAGCCAATATCAATGATATCAAAATGACCTCGTCTTAAATCACTTAAAAACGAAAACAAAGTGAATGTTGAAATATAATCAGTTTAATTGTCATTAATTTATACACATTTACTTATCACAAACAGTCCTTTCTAACAGGTTGGAAGCATAGGTATTATTTCACGTTAAGCATTTTTATTTAACAGTTTAATTTTTAGTTGTTCGCTTGCGAACAACTAAGGTTAGTACTGCGCGTTGAAAGTCGGTATGCTCTTAACTTCTATAAGAACGATAACCGCCGCATGTGCCGTCTGAGGCTATTAATAGATGCTGATAAACAAGTATAGTGGGATGTTGTGTAACCTCGTTCATAGTGCATGCTGCTACAGCGGGGTTAAACTTGATATGCCTGGAAAACATTGTTTTGTTCTCAACAGATAGCGGCGATCTTTTGTATCCACAGGTGCTAACAACGCATTAGTAAAAGGTTAAGTTTGTTTAAATTCACAGTTCTTTATTAATAAAACGTTGAACATGAGTTCACCTATTACTACAGGTTATACTGTAGACAACAACAAAAATGCTATATACATGTAATCGCTAGACTTTGAAATAAAAATTGCAATTTACAAACAAAAGTTTAACTATTGTGTTTGTTTACGTGTAATTTGCATATTCACCGCATGAAATGTGTGTTATCATTGTCAAACCACACATAAGTGTAAGTATATAAAAATTATAAAACGGGAGTACCACACATAAGTGTAAGTAGATAAAAATTATACTACGGGAGTGCACATCATATGTGTCCTCACATGCCTTATTATGAGTGTATTTCTTCACCATCGAAATATATCGTATTCAAATATTTGATTTACACGCAGTTTTCTTTTGACACATTTAAATCACACTTTCATAGCCGCTTCATGCGAAAATGGGTCTTATGCGGTTCGGCCAGCGTATCTTAAGCCCAACCTGTGTATTTGCGCAGTCTGGTCAGAGGCGGTGCTGTTCGCTATAAAATCACCCAATGTGTTATGGTCTCATTATGTGTCTCCTGACCAGACTGAGAAATGCGCAGGCTGAGTGTGCTATACATATGATGGGCGCATATGGAATAAGATTCATTTTCGCATGACTAGATTCATTAAAAAAACTCATTGCGAATTGTAAATGGCACATTTTAGCACAATACTTTTCGATACAAAATTGAATTTAAAATAGAGAACTTGTAAATAAAGGCAGCCTATCCAGGCGTTTAGGAACGATTTCCAGACGGGCTGACCAATCACTAGAGAGTTACACATTCTCATAGCAATTAAAGGGAGACTGCACGATTTTGTCAAATATTTATGCTTTTTATAAAATGTTAATAAACTTATTATACATATATTTCAATATAAATTAAAATAAACGTTAATAAGAACATTTGTCGAAAATGCGAAATAAGCCAGATATTTAAATCTGAAATCGAAAATGGCTTCCAGTCGAATTCGCCAGCATATATATATCATGCATGTACAATGTGAATCTAAATTTAGTTTAAGTGCAGATTCGTTCATACGACACAAAGACACAATTTTGTTTCCTAACAAATACGATTACAAGTGTCGGCATCGGCTTTAACCAGCGCTAACTTGTATTTGCTGCATTTCATGAAATTCGTCTTCAATGTATATTTTTTCTTGTCTATTTTGTGTTATTGTAACATATTTTTATCAATATATTACAATTTAAATCATATAAAAATCGTTCATACTCACTTTAAATGAAATGAAATAAATAAATAAAAAACAAAACAAAAAACACAAAAATATGTCCTCAAGCAATTTTAACCTTCATTCCCATTAGGAGTGCAAAAGTACATAATGACCTGATTTTTGTATACGCTCGAAAAATATTCACTTGTTTAATTCAAATAGCTTTTTTGGCATGGAAAGCAGTACATTTTAAGTCAGCCATATAATAATGAGTACAATTAGAACCACAAATTGATTAAATATCGCTGAAAACAATGCCTAACAGATCAAAGTCCATTTTCGAAATGACAGACAAAAATGTTATGCAATAAAGTTATGTCAAAGTACATACATGTTAGGTGATAAAGTAATTTAAATAAGTATTAAATGTAAAGCAAACTTTGTGTTACATTTTGATCTTTGATAGTAATGTGGTTAGATAATATAACTGATTCAAATCCATTAAATATAATTTATTACATTCTTCAAGATGTATAAGCATTTTTTTACTGCACAAACAATTTAACATAATGATATATCTCTAACCGTCACAGAAGCAATTTAAATATCCTTGAAAACAGACAATAACTTTTACCCCAATATCTCCCCTGAACGTATCAAAATACCAATGATATTAATAAACACCGTCTTGCATATTGAAGACCTCTCTTCAGAATAAATCAAACAATCAAACCGGAATATCTCCGATCAAATGATCCAATACCCACTTTCGGCTCAAATCCAACTTTGCTATCAGACAGAATTGTTTTTTACAGTGTATATGTCCTGAACAAAGGCCGAGCTATGCGCAATAAACTATGAACGTGCTACGAAAAAGAAGAAAAAAACACACTCGAGACGGAAATCCAATGCTCTGACAGAGGCTGTAACTCTTCACTGTATCTATCAACTCCGAATTAAGACATTCCCATGACAACATCGCTGCTCAGAAATTTGCGAGAAGTGCACCTTAAAAAATTCCGCTGGAAAAGTCAATATTTTCCCTGTATTAACTCCTATTTTCGAAAAAAAAAACATGAAAACTAGATGACAGACATGTGCTGTTAAGATTAACGGCAACACAATAAATTCATTTGCAGTCATACCTCCTCTTTTTGTATCCTCTTATTTCACGTCATCAATGTCCTCTCCACAAATTCCACTTTTTTGCTTTCTTTTTTATTCTCTAAAATTCTTTTCGAATCACAAAAAACATCCAAAAACTCCTTGAATACATAAGCTTCCTGAATACCACTTGCTCGCCTCGTGTCGTCCAATAAAAACCTTGACCTACTTGGAAGTTCAAGAGAGAGAGTGTGTGTGTATATTGTGCAGATAACAAACTTGGGAGTAATGTACACACATGTGGGATATTAATCAGTCAAACAGGATATTTTTTATCAGGTTTCACCGACGTTTATCGCCTCGAAGCCAGACCGAGTTTACTCCTACGTACTGGCATTTGAAGATAGGTCGTTTAACCATATGTCTTTATTGCCATCTAGGCATGCAGCTATTATATCTGACAGACAGAGCTTTCAACAAAACAGCCATTATACTAGCTGATGAGGGGCTGTCTCAACACACTTATGCTCAATATATCGATGAGGGAATATTCAAGATGTGCATGAAATACGACGCAAACCTGTCAGCTCATTATATCAATGAGGGAATATTCAACATGTGCATGAAATACAACGCAAACCTTTCAGCTCACTTAAATGTTCGACCAAAGATAACAACGCATTGCTTTAGATACATATAATTGATATTTCTTGCACTAAAAGCTCACAAGGGAATTGTCATAGATATAATAATAGAAAAATATAATAAACTTAGCAAATTTTTCACGTAACGTTTATATTTGACAATAAATCAAGAGTTGACAACTAATCCCTAAAAATGAATTTAATGACAATTTCTGTGTCAAAAAGCAATGATGGAATGTTCATGATTTGGTAAAATAAAAACGGCAAATAAGTTTTGCCTTTTATACATTATAGATATATTTGACTGATTTTGAGAATGATTATATTTTAGTGAAAGATGAGATCGATAAAAAATACGAAAGACCATGCTTCAAAAAACCTTCTCATTACTAAAAATAGAGCACTCAGCAGATTTAAACTTATTTTCAAAACTGTACTTTGTCGTCTATAATAGGGTTTTTACAAAAATAGTTTCAACATTTAAAATAATTATGTTAATACTTATAACATAGTTATAGCCTTTAGTGCACCACTCAGACTATTATTACAGGCATTATATCCTTACAAGTCGTAAGTAATTGTTGTAACATGTCTTTGACAAGAAAACTCAACCTCCACCATCTCTGAATACGTTAAAATAGCCTATGTACGCATGATTTTAATAAATTACGCAACTGATAAATCTGTTCCGCTAGGTAGATTTATCATAATGATTTTAACATGACAGAAAGTTCAACTACTGAGGCAGAACGCAAAATTGGATTTTTGAAGCATATGAAATAACATAAATTAGATTAATAAGTTCCCACGACTCTAAAGATGGATGACGTATGCAAAAAAATGTGAAAAACTCTTACTAAACCTGGTTGCAAGCCCGTGAAAGTATGAAACGCAACAATTTAGGCTTTGATATAAATAATGTGGGATCTGTATACCAGTTATGCTAAAATGATCAGACATCAAAATGCTTTAATTGTAGTTGCTTACTTATTTTAAGTGTGTTTTTGTTTGATCAAATCTTCTAAGGAATTCAGAACATGGAGTTAAATGAGTGGATTAATGTATTTTTAATGAACTTAAAACAAAATGACCTAAATATTATAATTTATCATTAAACGATTTGTTTCTCATTTGAACAAACACAATTTTGGCAGACAGCCAGACTTGCAATATGAACAAGTAAATTCTTTAAAATGATATCCCCGCCAATTTCAAAATTGTGTGACAGACGGACGGACGGAATGACGGACGGACGGAACGACGGACGGACAACTCCAATTATATATCCCTCCGCCTCTGGCGGCGGATAACACAAAGGCAAAAGATGATGTCATCTGCTCATTTATAATTTTCTGTCTCGGCCATATTTCTTTTGTGTACATGTATTTTGCCAAAGGCAGCTTGCCGGATTGCCAATAACCTTTGAAACTTTAAAGATCACAATCATATGAACAGCATAATTTGGAATATCTGCTGCAGCAATAACAGGCAGTTCGCTTTAATCAACACCAGACCATTTCCTGACCAATTACCATAAATGAGCCATTGAAGTGCAATGAGAAAAAAGCGCCTAGTTTCATTTGCAATGTAAATGACATAAGGCTAAAGAAAATTCAGTTGTTTCCTTTAGTATACCCCAAACAAGAGGGCCATGGGCCCTAAGGCGTTTATCTGAGATCCGTGGGAACTTAACTATTATCAGAAGGTGGTGGAGTTTAAAATAATACAAGTACTTTATGAAACATACAGTTTCATGTAGATTGGAATATAATTTTGACTTCTAGAGTGTTAACAAGGTTTCACTATAGACATATAATGAAACCTGTCCCCAACCGCCCCTGGTGGCCATGTTTTTCAACGGACAGGACTCATTTTCATGCTCAGCTGAGATATTATTGAGACAAATATTCTGATCCAGTTTCATGAAGATTGGATAATAAATGTGACTCGTAGAGTGTTAACAAGGTTTTACTAAAGCCATTTATGGAAAACTTCCACGCCCCCTGACAGCCATGTTTTTAAACCAACCAAATCTATTTTCGAACTTGTCCAAGATATCATTGATACACATCTTTTGACCAAGTTTCATGAAGATTGGACAATAAATGTGTCCTCTAGAGTGTTCACAAGGTTTTACTATAGCCAGATATGGAAAAATGGTACGCACACTGGCAGCCATGTTTATCAACCAACCGGAACCATTTTCAAATTCATCCTAGATAACATTGGGACACATGTTTAGGTCAAGTTTCATAAAGATTGGACAATAAATGTGGCCTCTAGGATGTTCACAAGGTTTTACTTAAGCCATATAAGGAAAACAGTCACGCCCCCCTGGCAGCTATGTTTTTCAACCAACCGGAACTTTGAACTCGTCCAAGATACCATTGGGACACATGTTCTGACCAAGTTTCATGAAGATTGGACAATAAATGTGGCCTCCTGAGTGTTCACAAGTTAAATGTTGACGACGCACGACGCACGACGGACAAAACGCGATCACAATAGCTCGCCATGAGCACTTTGTGCTCAGTTGAACTCTAATGGAAATGAGACACTGTTGAGTCTGTATCTTGGGCTGAAACAGTACTATGAACGTTACCTATTAAATAAATTCATTTACTTATGGTATAATTGACTGCTATTCTTACTAATGCAGACTATTTTACTTTCAAGAAAATAGTGGAATTTTTAGCATACATGGAAAATAACTTTTGAATTCCTTTGCAAAATATTTATCCTTACCTTTATAGAAATACTTCACCTAATACATATATTTGAACATCGAAAGCTCAATATCATAGTTTTAGCCCTAAAAAAAACGATAAGTGTCAAGAAGATGGCTCCAAATTTTGGAAAAAGGGAAACTAATAATAGGACAACCAATTTCCCCAATAAAATTATAGCGTAAATTCATATTATACGTACAAGTTTACAAATAAATTTAAATATTTTAAGCAGTGGTACAGCAATTATTGTCCTGCTTTAATTTTTTAAGGTCAAAGTTTTAAATGGTTGAAACAACTCAACAACTAGACCATATTTGGAGTGTTAATGAAGAGTTGTTACTTGAGTATACATTTTAAATAGTTAACTTCCACATACAGACTTAATCACACAATTACATCAGAAAATATAGCATGCAGGCATACAATGTTATGTTAGTCGCAAATCATAATTCCTCAATTAAACATTTAACTTACAAATGGTTTGCCTCAGTTGGCTGTTAAACATTAACTACCATATACCATTAGCAAACAGAAATACGCTGAATGTTTAATATTAACAACCATAAAAAGAAATGTTGAACATTAACAATGTTTTAATAATGTGTCTCTAAATTATCCAGTGTGGAAATCGAATACATTATAAATACCTGAATTGATTAGCATCACTAATGAAATCCCAATTCTTCAAATCATCAAAATTCAAATTATCATCGCCACATATGAGAGTTTGCTATATAATCTGTTTAATGTCCAATAAAAATTAAAATTACCACTAAAAACACCTACTTCTGAACGTACCCCAAAAGATATAACACTTCACAAAATGGCCGCTAACTTCGGCGTGCAACGTGCCCCATTCTATGGTAGCTAGGCAGAGTTGAAAATCTCTATTGACACACCTTTATCAGACCTCGGATAGGCAAACATTTCAGGCTTGTTCAAATATAAAACCAACTTGAAAACTACACATACTGATAACAGACTGCAGAACAAGCCAGTAAGATAACCTGTCCCAAAAATCTATTCTACAATTTCAATTTACCCTTAGCTATGACATTGTTTAGGCGGGATACCTGGCACAAGCCCCATATGTGAAATTCATATGAATTTTAAAGCACACACTTTTTAGCTCACCTGAGCACAAAGTGCTCATGGTGAGCTATTGTGATCGCCTTTTGTCCGTCGTGCGTCGTGCGTCGTCAACATTTACATTGTGAACACTGTAGAGGCCACATGAAACTTAGTCTGACCATGTGTCCCAATGATATCTTGGACGAGTTTGAAAATGGTTCCGGTTGGTTAAAAAACATGGCGGCCAGGGGGCGTGGCAGTTTTCCTAATATGGCTTTAGTAAAACCTTGTGAACACTCTAGAGGCCACATTTCTTGTCCAATCTTCATGAAACTTAGTCAGAACATGTGTCCCAACAATATCTTGGACTAGTTTGAAAATGGTTTCGGTTAGTTGAAAAACATGGCTGCCAGGGGGCGTGGCAGTTTTCCTTATATGGCTTTAGTAAATCCTTGTGAAAACTCTAGAGGCCACGTTTATTGTCCAATCTTCATGAAACTAAGTCAGAACATGTGTCCCGATAATATCTTGGACAAGTTTGAAAATGGTTCCGGTTGCTTGAAAAACATGACTGCCAGGGGGCGTAGCAGTTTTCTTTATATGGCTATAGTAAAACCTTGTGAACGCTTTAGAGGCCACATTTATTGTCCAATCTTCATGAAAATTGCTCAGAACATGTATCCCAATGATATCTTGGATGAGTTTGAAAGTCGTTTTTGTTGGTTGAAAAGCGTGGCTGCCAGGAGACGTGGCAGTTTTCCATATATGGCTGTAGTAAAACCTTGTTAACACTCTACAATATAAAGAAGTGAAACTCCAGCTGCTGGAGCAGTATTGAAATCTTATTATAAACAATTAGTTGGTCNGACCTTTAGGGATGTTGCCATCTAGGAACGGAAAATTTACTATTTCAAAGTTAAAGTCATCCCGTTTGTCGTATAAACTAGTTTTAATCAAATTATTATTAATAGTTAGATGTAAATCTAAATACGCGGCGTCTGTATTGGATAGACACGATAGATTTAAGACTAGTTCGTTTGGGTAGATTTTGTGAATATATTGTGCAAAGAATGGATTATCTAAATTAAGTATGTCATCAATGTACCTACTAGTTAGGTTAAAACATTGAATCAAATCTACTTGTTTAGTTTTAGATAATTCTAACATAAATTCGCTTTCATAACAATATAAAAAAAGATCAGCTATAAGTGGCGCACAATTAGTACCCATAGGAACGCCAATAAATTGTTTAAATATTTTACCATTAAATTCAACAAACAAGTTATCCAGAAGAAAAGTAAGTGCTGCACAAAAGTCCAGACCAGTCCAAATGATAAGTCACATTTATTGTCCAATCTTCATGAAACTGTGTTAGAATATTTGTCCCAATAATATCTTAGCTGAGTTTGAAAATGGGTCCGGTCCGTTAAAAAACATGGCCACAAGGTGGCGGGGCAGTTTTCCTTATATGGCTATAGTGAAACCTTGTTAAAACTCCAGAAGTCACATTTATATTCCAATCTACATGAAACTTTATGTTTTATAAAGTACTTTTATTATTTTGAACTCCCTCTCCTCATAATAGTTTAGTTCCTTCGGGTCTCAGGTGAGTGCCTTAGGCCCTCTTGTTTAAATGTAAAAGCCCCATAATTATATCAATTCCATGAGAATTTTTGTAGTCATTCACTTTCAAAAACTCAAAATCCCCATAATTATATCAATTACATATGTATTTTTAAATCACACACTTCCGCAAACTGAGAGCCATATATGAATCCATTTGAATTTTATCAGTTTATGCATGTGTTCCAACCAATACAGTTGTATATGCAAATCACAATAATCTAACTGTGGTAAACAGCTCTTGTGTAAAACGCACATATTATTCAAAATGCAGCATCCAGCACTGAATATTGCAGATGTGTTTTTTATCAGAACACCACCATGTGCTGAATGTACAATTTTGTATAGGATGATATTACATATCCAGCAGATACCAATGTCTGGAGAACAAAGATGACAAGCTGGCAAAGGTTTACATCTTGTCCGAAAAACAAACGCCCAAACAAACTAAAGGAAAATGTATCCGTTTTTTTTACTCATAGACACCTATAATGTACACATTTGGAGTATTATAAGTAACCTTACACTGACCTTTAAGAGTGAATGTAATATCATTTAAAATCTGTTACCATGATCAGGTTAGTCTTGATATTCAAATTTCAAAAGTTAAAGAAAGAGAAGCCATTGGAAAAATATAGAAACTCTTATGGTATCATTTGACTTGCAAAGTGCAGCATAAAAAAAAACAATGTTTAAAGAAAGTTAACAATATGAGTAAAACATCAATTGTATAGTGTCAGGCCAATATTTCTATCAACTATATAAAGTCATTTATAAGTTAAAGGATTTTGGCTTCAAATGGGTTCAAGAAGTGCTTAGACTATGGAAAGATTTGTTCAGTCCACTTTAAGTATGTGTATATATTTTTTGTATTCTTCATTATATGGTACAATAAAAATACTAGTTGTTTGTAGGCAACAAATGAATACCTAACACATGTGAGACCCTATATGGAGCCTACAAACATCCTTCAAACCGTTTGTTAACATGAACAATTGCTTAAAGAACAAATCTTAGAGATGAGAAGGCTAATGCCATTTATGAAATACCGGTAATGGACAAACTTTGTACTTAATTCTGCTAAGAACGTGATTATAATAGTACGTTATGGTACTGAAATTGAGAAATTCTCAAAGCGTAATGAACAGAAAAGTTTGAAATTGAAAAAAACCTGACACTGACTGAGCTCAAGTTACTTAATTCAAATCCTTTTGAGACAGTTTACGTATTGATTTTATTTGATAGTAGTTTTTGCTTTGAAAAATTACAAAAAATGTGCTTATTTTTTAATCTCTTTATTTTACAATTTTCTCCGTGCTTGCCATGTTAAGCCCACATTCTTAATCGTTCTCTGGTGATTAAGAGAGTTAACATGCACACTGTGAATTTATGCAAGATATCACCATATCTAACCTCTATGTATGACCTTCACATTCAAACAAAGTACAGGAACACTCTTTGGACCACTCATTATTTCAGAAAACATAAACTGCAGCTGTAAGGGCCATTGCCGGTCAATAAAAACTAGTAACATGGCAATGCTGAGAAACCACGTTTTCAATATTTTAGTTATGAATTTAATTTTTGTTTTCCAAATATGAGTCTGCGTGTAAATTGTAAGCTACCAACACACACATTTTCAGAACAATATCCCCATAAAGAATCAAGCTATTCAGCAGAAAAACCGTCTTTCTTTTTTAAACATGAGCTTGATTTTGACCGAACAGATCCAGAATGAAATCACCAGCTAGAAATACAATCAAAATGTTATCCTAAGGGAGGTCTCCATACAAGCTTGCTATATCCAAAGTTTCGTCAAGATTGGTCAATACAAACTTGAGTTTTTGACCAGAAAACCACCCGTTTGATGTGAACCACCCGCCTGCCCAAATGCCCACCCTCTATACCTGCATCTACTAACCATGATTTTCCACTTAATTTAAAAGCATGTTAAAAATAATCATGGTAGTTAAATGGAAATGGTGTACCCCCCCCCCCAGTTTAATTGAGCTACTTACTTGGACTTCAAAACATAACTTAAGTTCATTGTAGGTTCTTCATTTATTTAAATCTATTAAAAGCAATCAACATTGTCTATACCTTAATTAAATGTATTCAAGGAAATTGAAAAAAACTTTTTATTTTTGTGTCCTTATAAAATTTAATTTAATAATAATTATTATATGAACTGAAAATGTGTGCTTAAGTCTAAGAATTGCATAAGTAGCTTCATGAAACAAGACATTGTGAGTTTGAGCTCTATATCGTGAGCATTTAAGTAATATTTTCTAATTTGATCAGTTGCTGGTGTCTCAAACATATTTTGCTTTCATTATTAAGTAAAAAAGGTTCATGTATAGAAACCTATAATCTTACTAATATTAAGAGAGGCATCATTAGTTTTCGCGTAGAAAATAAAAGAAACATACAATGTAAATGTACAAAAAAAAATTTATTGCTTAGATGTCCATAAATAACTATTTTTTTTTTTATTTTTTTTTTTACTAAAAAATAAATTCTCTAAACCTGTAATTTGATCATGATTAATATGGGAAGGGTCAGTGGTCGTGATGGTTATTTAATCGATGATAGACATACATCTTGCTATCCCAGCATGCTTCTGATATAACACGCATCTTACTTGCCCGCAAATGTCCTTCCGATTGCATAACAATGACATGCTTTCAATACACACATCACTTCAAGATATTGCACGGATGTTTAATTTATGGATGAAATCCTGTAAAGGCTGAGTTTATTACCAGATCAAAGCCGCCTTGTATACCTCTATACTACCAGAACAAACTACTTGAGTCATCTGTTGTACATAATGTCATTCCTCACATAAATAAGGCAACTGAATTCAATGTTAATGACAGTTACTCCAGCGGTTTATTATGCAACAGCATAAACCTTGAAGAGATTGCCAATTTTCATTCATCAACATCGTAACCAATTCAAAGATTTTGCACCCATCAATGTTCATAGTTGTTTCGGTCGAAGTTCGGTAATGTACTGTATTATAGTTGTGGTAAGTGGTAAGGTAGCGCAGTTATAGGAAAACATATGCAAACACATTTTAAAATAGAAATGCTCGTAAAACAAGTTAACCTGTGTAAGAAGTAAGAACATTGTGTCACTTAAAAGTAATAATTAATCAAACTCGTACCTTGAGAAGTAATCTAGAGAACAGCTTCAGACGAATGAAGCACTTTAATGATTACATTGTAGATATAGGGGATATCACATGAAACCAGATCTGTTACAGCTCGTGACATTACTGGGCGTAGCTGCTTTGTGTATAAACTGCGGTGGCCTGTTATTATGATAATGGTGATGATGATGATGATGATAAAAACTTGATGATGATATTAATGATAGTGATGATAAATACGTGATGATGATAATGACGATGATGATGGCGACGATGATGATGATAAATACGTGATGATGATGATGATGATGATGAAAATACTGTTGTTGTTGATGATGATGATGACAACGACTGCAATTCCCCTCCAAATCATAATCATCCGCAGCAGCAGCAACGGTTTAATTTTAAAGTGCAATTAATCTGTGCAACTGAAGCCTTGCGAATCGAAACCAGGGCTATGCACTTGACTGCATCGTCGACCGATTTCATCAGTACAGACGTGTTTTCGGCCAACATTTTACCCAAATGTTATCAAAAGTATTTATCAGTCAGGCGCAAATATTTGATAACGTGTGTTCTAGTTCGTACTCTAATCACAATGGTTAAGTGTACTTTACTGATACCCTGGTAGCGTGTGACAAACAATTGTATCCACGAGGTCGTTTATATCATAGGGAGTCAGCAGCCGACATTTCATCCCATGGATACGCAGCGTGGTCGAGGGGATACGGGTTTAGGAGGTCAACAGACGACATTTCATCCCTTAGATGCACAGCGTGATCAAGAGGATACGATGTTGGACATTCAGCAGACGACATTTCACCCCGACGATACACCACCTACACAGGAGAACAGAAATACACATGCGTTACAGAATCCAGTCGACATCATTCATCTTATAGGGTCGCCAACATTCCTTTCCGGCGGCGCTTCCTTGACAGGTTCTAATACCGGCGGACAGCCTTCTGGCGCGGCTTCATCGCTCACAGGGGGCGCCACTCTGACAGGTTCCTGTTCTGCGTCCGGAAGTCCTCAGTCGCTAACAGGGGGCGCTACTCTGACAGGTTCCGGTTCTGCGTCCGGAAATCCTCAGTCGCTCACAGGGGGCGCTACTCTGACAGGTTCCGGTTCTCATCCGGAAGTCTGCAGTCGCTCACAAGGGGCGCTACTCTGACAGATTCCGGTTCTGCGTCCGGAAGTCCTCAGTCCCTCACAAGGGGCACCACTCTAACAGGACCAGGCACTGTTGGACAAACCGGATCTGCTTCTTCAAATAACACATCTACTTCCGGAAATGGCGGGAGCTTGTCGTCTGCTGCAACAGGTGACAATGCGGCTGGGTGTCCAAAACTCCCCAGTTACTGTAACCTGAACTTCCTCACAATCGGTGCTGCAGGATGTTTGGAGTGCACATGCACCGGAAATGCTGCGCCTTCCTCCCTCATCGGTGGCGCAACTCTACTTGTTCCGGTTCTGCAACCGGAAGTGCCCAGTCGCTCACCGGCGGTGCTAGACTGACGGGATCTGGTTCCGGCGGTCAGAGTGAAACCAATAATAGCTCTTCCGGCACGGGGTCTTCCTTGGAAATGATGACGTCATCGAACTCCATGGCAAACAACAACGGCTGTCCCGCATTCTCGGCCGGATGTACCGCAGACTGCCTAGGTCTGGACGCGCAAGGCTGCCCAGTGTGTAACTGCCACCACTCCGATTCCGCGCCCTCTCGCGGTATGACGTCATCATCAACAGACCACCAGATGATGTCAGGCGCTTCCAGTAACGCTTACGGATGTCCGGCGTTCCTGGCCAACTGCCCCACGGAGTGCGTCTCCCTGTACGGTAACGGGTGTCCCGTCTGTATCTGCGACAACACCAGTGAACAAACAAGCTCATCACACGTACAAGTGTCAACCGGAAACAACAACGGGTGCCCGGCGTTCCCTAGTAACTGTGGGTCAGATTGCGTCACATTGGACGCCATGGGATGCCCCGTGTGCAGTTGCACGCAAGGCGGAAACAACAGCGGTAACACGTGCCGCAAAAATACGCACGTGCAATGGACATATAACCAGGCCAATCGTAAAACTATATCCGTTAGAAGTGCTATGTGGAAGCGAAACCGAAAGAAAAAAGTGATGAACATTGTGATTAAACATGTGAGAAACAGCGCGATAAACAGTTGATAAACAATGTGCTTAACACGTGATTGATAAACAAAATGTGCTTAACATGTGATTGATACATATGTGATACAAAGTGAACTTTTTAAGACAGTTCAATCTATTCTGGGGTTATGGTGATTAATTGATACTTTGAGAGTAACTGAGATAATTATTTTGACTAATTATTTGTACTTCAAGTATTTTTGTAAAATAAACATTTTGATCAGACTCATTGATACATGTTGCTTAAAGATACCCCCAGTATGTCGCGGTTTTGGCGCGTTAACGTAACGTCGCGCCACTTTGTGTAACGTTGATTTTAGGGTAACGTCATATCCTGATTATTATTTTTGTGATTAGATAAATAAAGGAACGAACCTGAACACAACGTCTTATTACTTACAACGTTATTATACTAATATTTCAATTCTTTATTGAGTTCAAGATATAAAAAGGCGTTTTTCTTTCATTATTTCTCATAAATAATCGAGAAGATCGTGATGCCGTAGCCTAATCCGTTTTCATTCTTAATCTATTAATAAACCATTTATTTATAGATCTTTGAGCCAGGTTACTTAAATGGTATGGGGTTAGCCTCTTATCCCATCCCAAATGGTAGGATGGTAATACCATTGCCTCTCCGTACAGTTTAACTCCGCTAGCCTAAGGCCTGTTGAACAGTTTAACTTGAGTCGTATGGCGGAAAGCCATATTGTCTGCAGAAGCCACTTCTGAACAATATTTAAAGAAAAGGTCAAAGTCGCTAACCGGAATATAAACATTGTTTAATGATGTCTTAAAACATGTTTTTAATTTTAATGTATTCTTTTTTTCTCGGCACTAATTAATTATTGTTGTACAACAACACAAATCTAACTAATAAATGACAATATAATTGTTCATTATTTTTAAAAGATACACTCTGTTTCTATAAACAACTTTGAGATACTAGAAAGGTAAGCATACAATATAATCCCACACAAATAACCATATTGAGTTACCATTTTGTAATAATAGCCGACATACAAGGAATATCATACATGAAACAACACATATTTGAGCTGCACTCTGGGAAAACGGGGCTAAATGCGTGTGCGTAAAGTGTCGTCCCTGGCTAGTCTTTACAGTCCGCACAGGCTAATCAGAGCCGACACTTTCCGCCTGAACTGGATTTAGGCTAAGAAGATACTTCCTTTAAACGAAAAATATCATAACAATGGAAAGTGACGTCCCTGATTACCCTGTGCGGACTGCACAGTCTAATCTGGGATGACAATTACGCCTTTGTATTAAGCGCCGTTTTCCCAGATCGCCTCAGTTGTTATTGATGCAGAAACATAAAAAGGTATTCAATAAATGCCACATATACTAGTTATGAACATGCGCTGTGATAAATATGCGACTAAATAGCGAAATTGACGACAACTTAAGCTTTTTTCAGGATTTAGTGAAAGGGCCTGGCATTCCAAATCAGGTAAAGAGAAACGTGAAACAAAGTATCGACATGTATTACTGCATAAATAAATTTATATTATATGAGCCGCGCTCTGAGAAATCCGGGCATAATGTATGTGCGCAATGTATCGTCCCAGGTTAGCCTGTGCAGTCCGCAAAGACTAATCAGGAACGTCACTTTCCGCATAGAGTGACTTATTTTTTAGAAGATACTTCCTACAAACGACTAATTCTATAAAAGCTAAAGTGTGGTCCCTGATTAGCCTGTGCGGATTGAACAGGCTAATCTGTGTCGACACTTTACGCAAATGCATTAAGCGCGTTTTTCCCACAGCGAGGCTGAATTATAAAATTACATGTTTACAGAAAATAAATTAAAGACATGTGACTGTACTATTGAGCAAAAGATTTCCGGCTTTATATTGTAATTCAATGCAAGAAAATATTCATAAGCGAAACTTTGTAAGAGTTCAGGCTGGGTCGGAAAATGTGTTATAAATTATTTATAGTATTTCCCAAAAATAAGCTGTTTTGTTTACACTTACATCGCCGAAATTAGGGGAGGTAGGTCTGCTCAACGTTTTTATCTTTAATTTTGTGTTTAATTATAAACAAGTTCTCGCCCCTCTTAAATAGGGAAATTTAATGACATAAATCTTTCAAAAGACTATACTTAAGATTATTTCTTCATGCATGTAAAAGTAAAAAAAAAATCGAATATTTATGATTAAATGATCAAAAACTCAACTTGACACACACAGAAACGTTAATGATCGGTAAAACATAAGGGTCGGTCTAGTAGGTTGAAACAAACGACTTTTTACGCCGAAGACATAATTAATTATTCAAAGCCCACCATTGGATGATATTTACAGACATAATCGTTAGTTAATTCACAGCATGCCACAAATAACTTGCGTGCAGATTGGTTCCGAGCCCGCCCCAAATAACTTGCATGCAGATTGAGTCCCAGTCCGCCCCAAATAACTTGCATACAGATTGGCTCCCAGTCCCTCAAAAAATAGCTTGCATGCAGATTGGGTCCCAGTCCGCCAAAAATAACTTGCATGAATATTGGGTCCCAGTCCGCCCCAAATAACTTGCAGGCAGATTGGCTTGCAGTCCGCCCAAGATAACTTGCATGCAGATTGGTTCCCGGTCCGCCCCAAATAAATTGCATGCAGATTGGGTCCCAGTACGCCCCAAATAACCAGTCCACCCTAAATGACTTGCGTGCAGATTAGGTCCCAGTCCACCCGAAATAACTTGCATGCAGATTGGATCCCTGTCTGCCCTAAATAACTTGCATGCATATTGTGTCCCAGTCCACCCCAAATAACTTGCGTGCATATTGGTTCCCAGCCTGCCCCAAATAATTGCATGCAGATTGGGTCCCAGTCCGCCCCAAATAACTTGCATACAGATTGGGTCCCAGTCCACCCCAAATAACTTGCTTGCAGATTGGTTCCCAGCCCGCCCCAAATAACTTGCATGCAAATTGGGTCCCAGTCCGCCCCAAATAACCTGCATACAGATTGGATCCCAGTGCGCCCCAAATAACTTGCATGCAGATTGGTTCCCAGCCCATCCCAAATAACTTGCATGCAGATTGGGTCTCAGTCCGCCCCAAATAACTTAGGTGCAGATTGGTTCGCATCCCGCCCCAAATAACTTTCGTGCAGATTGGTTCCCGGCCCACCCCACATTAAGTGTGTGTTTATTGGTTCTCAGTCCGCCCCAAATCACTTGCGTGACGATTGATTCCCAGCCCGTCCCAAATAACTTTCGTGCAGATTGATTCCCAGCCCGTCCCAAATAACTTGTGTGAAGATTGATTCACAGCCCGCCTCAAATAAATTGTGGGCAGATTGGTTCACAGCCCGCCCCAAATAACTTGCGTGCAGATTGAATCCCAGTCCACCCAAAATAATTTGCGTGCAGATTGGTTCCCAGTCTGCACAAAAAAACTTGCTTGCAGATTGGTTCCCAGTCCAACCCAAATATCCTGCATGAAGATTTGGTCCCAGTCCGCCCCAAATAGCTTGCGTGCAGATTGGTTCCCAGTCTGCCCCAAATATCTTGCATGCAGATTGGTTCCCAGTCCGCCCAAAAAACTTGAATGCAGATTGCGTCCCAGTCCACCCAAAATATCTTGCATGCAGATTGCATGCAGATTGGTTCCCAGTCCGCCCCAAAAAACTTGAATGCAGATTGGTTCCCAGTCCTCCAAAATAACTTGCGTGCAGATTGGTTCCCAGTCCAATCCAAATAACTTGCGTGAAGATTGGTTCCCGGTTCGCCCAAAATAACTTGCGTGCAAATTAATTCCCAGTCCACCCAAAATAACTTACTTGCAGATTGGTTCCCAGTTGCTACAAATAACGTACGTGCACATTTGTTCCCAGTCCGCCTCAAATAACTTGCGTGCAGATTTGTTCCCAGTCCTTCTCAGATAACTTTCGTGCAGATTGATTTCCAGCCCGTCCCAAATAACTTGTGTGAAGATTGATTCACAGCCCGCCCAAATAAATTGTGTGCAGATTGGTTCACAGCCCGCCCCAAATAACTTGTGTGCAGATTGGTTCACAGCCCGCCCCAAATAACTTGCGTGCAGATTGAATCCCAGTCCACCCAAAATAATTTGCATGCAGATTGGTTCCCAGTCCGCTAAAAATATATTGCATGCAGATTGGTTCCCAGTCCACCCCAAATAACTTGCGTGCAGATTGGTTCCCAGTTTGCACAAAAAAACTTGCTTGCAGATAAGTTCCCAGTCCAACCCAAATATCCTGCATGCAGATTTGGTCCCAGTCCGCCCCAAATAGCTTGCGTGCAGATTGGTTCCCAGTCCACCCCAAATATCTTGCATTCAGATTGGTTCCCAGTCCGCCCCAAAAAACTTGTATGCAGATTGGGTCCCAGTCCACCACAAATATCTTGCATGCAGATTGCATGCAGATTGGTTTCCAGTCCGCCCAAAAAACTTGAATGCAGATTGGTTCCCAGTCCCCAAAAATAACTTGCGTGCAGATTGGTTCCAAATCCAATTAAAATAACTTGGGTGAAGATTGGTTCCCAGTCCGCCAAAAATAACTTGCGTGCAAATTGGTTCCCAGTCCACCCAAAATAACTTACTTGCAGATTGGTTCCCAGTTGCTACAAATAACTTGCGTGCAAATTTGTTCCCAGTCCGCCTCAAATAACTTGCGTGCAGATTTGTTCCCAGTCCGCCTCAGATAACTTGCGTGCAGATTTGTTCCCAGTCCGCCCCAATTAACTTGCGCGCAGATTGGTTCCCCGTTTCTACAAATAATTTGCGTGCAGATTTTTTCCCAGTCCGCCTCAAATTACATGCGTGCAGATTGGTAACCAGCCGGCCTAAATAACTTGCGTGCAAATTGGTTCCCAGCCCACCCCAACTTACTTGCGCGCAGAATGGTCATCAAATTAGTTATACAATCATCATCCCCGTACCTCTGATTCGTGAAAATACGACATCTGCAAATATTTGCATAACCTATGTTTACACAACGTCCTAGTAAACCGCGCATATTGTAGAAAGAACGGACGAGAATATTACGGAGGATAACTTCGATGTATCACGATTGACAAAGTACTAGTAAACCGTTTATATTGTAGATAGGCTTCCAGATGAGTGAACGTAAGCTGACCTCCGCGATATGACAGCAGGTCTTAGATTCACTCTACGTCGTTGCCCCTTTCGTATCACGACACAATCATGTAAAGAGGAAAATGGCCTCTGCAATAGACTTTATCTGAAAATCACTAAACTTTCACAATCAGTTCTTTGTCGAGGATCGTGAATTTGAATCATAACCGTATAACATAGCAGATCCAAAAGCAATATTCACACATGGCACGTTGAAAGGGGTCGTCTAAATGAGGTGTCGCTAATCACGGAACCGTGCACACGCGAGACCAATGTTGGGGATATATAAGTAGAAAGATAAGGACCAAAAACAGAGTTAGTTCATCGTCTGCCAGTTCCACTCAAAATGAAAGTCGCCATTGTTTTGCTCGCCGTCTGCATTGGTATGTAAAAAACTAAAAACAATTCGTTTGTTCACTTGTTCGATCGTGCGTCCGTTCGTTCGTCCGTCCGTCGCTCTGTCGACTCAACAGACGGATCCAAGAGTTAGTGAAATAATAGAACTTTGGACGGATGGATCCGTTTGTGTCAAATACATGTATCGACCTTTTTTATAATGTTGTTTTGATCTTCTTTGTTTATTTTGTATATGGCGCTTGTCATTTTAAACCTTTAATAAGACAATATTTGCCAAGATGAAAGAAGAAAAATGATTCGTCAAGTTTCGTTATTCAAACATAGTTCCAACAGTTTCAAGGATGTATTGAGTCTATGACACTTACTCCCATGCAGCTATTATGTATATGAGCCTCGCTCTGGGAAAACGGGGCTTAATTCATGTTTCCGCATAAGCGTATCAGGGAAGACACTTTTTGATTTTATGGAATTTTTCTTTAAAAAGAAGTCTTGTCTTAGTGAAAATCCAGTTGAGGCGGAAAGTGTTCTTCCTTATTAGCCTGTGCGGAGTATACGAGCTAATCTGGGACGATAGTTTACGTTATAAACAATGCGAAACGGAGTTTTATATTTAATGAGCTTGAGGCCAGATTAGTAATTAGAGATCTCGTTTAATTTGCAAAAGTATTTGTGTTATCATGTTAGTCTGAAATCGAAATGAGCCTCGCTCTGGGAAAACGGGATTGTATGCATGTGTGTAAAGTGTCGTCCCCAATAAGCATGTGCAGTCTGCACAGGCTAATCAGGGACTACACTTTCAACCTATACGGGCGAGCCTGGAACGACACTTCTCGCACATGCATTAAGTCCCGTTTTCACAGATCGAGGCTCAAATGGTTTTCGTATTATCTTGTGAATCGACATCTTTCTTGTGATGACTTTGCACAAAAGGGACTCAAGGATTACACAATGTTTTTTCGGTTATAAACAACGGTTCATCGATAAACAAATCTCACTTTTCCAACATTTTTTTTATAAAGCCCACCCTGAAAATTTGTATGTGTATATTGTTTATATACAAAGAAATAATATCGTTATCATTGTAGACATAACATGTGCAATCTTGTTTCAGGTCTAGCCATGACATCGGGGACTGCGGTCAAGTGACCTGTCCAGAGGCCAACTACGCGCTGGTCTGTGAACACAGGCAGTGCACGTGCGCGCTCTGTGAGTAGTCTGGTTTCGGTGTTATCACATACTTGTATTACTTTCACACCCACAACGAAGAAGTGGAGGTAAACTGGATTCACAATGGGCACCCGTCCGTCAGTCTTGCTGTCCGTTTATCCAAAGTATTTTGACACAAACTGGTTCTACGATGTTCGACTACCCTTTTCAACATGAAATATTAAAACTTGCATACTATCGTATGCATAGTGCAGGATCAACGGGGTTCACATGGGGTTTACACACGGGCTTGTCAAAATGTAAACAAAGTAGTTTTGCAAATATTTCGAGTTATTGAAATACATTTGCAAACATCTTAAGAGCATAAAAAGATAGTTTCTCTTGCAGTTGGTGCCGATATCTTAATATTTAAGAATACATCATTGAACACGTCTGAAATCGGTGACAAATTTTACGTTGCGTGAAGCATAAAAGTGTACATGAAAGTTGTACACATCGAATTTTTGAATAAGAACACAAGCTTATTAAATAAAGTTATTCAGATGTATTTCACATTGCCATAAGCAGCATAAGCAACTGTCTTTAATGTACTAGTTGAAATTCCTAAGAAAAATTGTTTTAAAAAGTTATTTGAAAAAAAAGCAACACTTACAGGTGTTTTCACATCCCTTAATGTTTAAATTTAAACCCACGAAGACACGTGATCCTGCACCCTGACTAAACTATATGAGAAGGATGAGTTCTGAATAATAAATCTACAATTTAAATGTTTATTTTCTAGGCATATTTGTATTTTCAAACTCGGTTGAGATATCATTAGAACAAATGTTCTGACCATGTTTCGTGAAGATTGGACTTGAAATATGAATTCTAGAGTATTTACAAGCTTTTTATTTAATTTTACTTGATGGCCTAGTTTTTCACCTCACATGACCCAGTTTCAAACACGGTCAAGATAGTATGAGGACAATTCTTCTGAGCAAGTCTCATGTATATTGGACTAAACATGTGACTTATCAAGTGTTTACACGGCTTTACTATATCCATACAAGGGAAACTGCCCCACCCTATGGCGGCCACATTTGTTTCAACGTTCCGGGACAAATTTCGGCTGAACTATCATTATAATAAATTGTCTGACATACTTTTAAAGATTCGACAACAAATACGAGTTCTAGAGTGTTTCACGGCTTTTATAAACAATGACCTACTACCTAGTTGTTCACCTCACGTGACCCAGTTTCAAATTTAGCCGAGCTTTTATTATTAAACTTTGTTCAGACTAATATTCATGGAGTTGACAATAAATGTGACCAATGGATTGTCAACACTGTTTCACTTGAGCCCTATAATGCAAACAACCCCGCCCCCTGGGGTTCATCAACGTTTTTAAACGGACCAAAAACATTTTCGAAATCGGCCGAGATATCATGAGAACAAATGTTCTGACCAAGTGTCATGAATATTTGACTATGCGTGTTATCAATGTTTCACTATAGACTTTAAAATAAAAACGTCCTCGTTCACTTGCGGCCATGTTGTTTCGACGAACCGCAACCATTTTCAAATTAAGTCGAGGCATTATAAGAACAAATGTTCTTACTGTATTTCATGAAAATTGGGTCAAAATTTGACCTCTTGATTGTAAACAAGGTTTAACATTAGCCATTAAAAACTGTCACGCCCCGTGGTGGCCATGTTTTTCGAAAAACCACAACTATTTTCGAACTCGGGCGTGACATCAAAAGAACAAACGCTCTGATGAAGTTTAAGAATATTTCGAATATAACTGTAACTTTTACAGTGTCAACAAGCTTTTTCTTTAATTTGACCTAGTTTTCAATCTCACGTGTTCCTGTTTTGAACTCGGCCAATATACAATTGGGACAAATGTCCGGACCAAGTTTAATGAAGATTACACATGTAACAATAATTGTGGCTTCTAGAGTATTAACCAGGTGAATGTTGACCAAGAAAGACGCACGCACGACGAACGGGGGACAAAAGGCGACCATTAAAGCTCATAATGAGAACTTCGTGCTCAGGTGAGCTACAAATATGTGAAAAATACTGCAATAATATCACAACGTCAACACATTCAGCATATTTAAATACAATTTATTGGCTATATATTTTTACCAATACACATCTGACAAATATAATTAAAATTACGGTAAGTATTCTGTCATCACATTTTGAAACATACTTTATACAATAACATTGTCCAGATATTATTACAACTGCAAGCATAACATGCACACGTTGTAAACTGAAGACTCCCTCAACATAAGAAATACATACATGATGCTTTGTTTGTGCTTGGTGCGATAACATTTAACATTTGCTTTGAATAGTAATAATAGTTATAAGATAAATGCTATAAGTACGACGCTTTTCGTCATCATACCTATTAAAAATGATTCCATTATTTCATCAACACACAAAACGACTTATCGTTTATGTTTCTCGATTTATGTTATCAATTAAATGTCCTTAACACAACCTAAAGAAGGTTATTTATCATGATCTTGTTCAAACTCGTAACTACACAATTTATGGGAACATTTTATTAAATAGCCAAACGGAGTAACCATGTGGCTTACTTCTTGTGCGGATGAATGGTCTTATAAGTTGGATCCATTTTAATTGATAAAAAAAGGCGTCAAATACAAAACACACATTTCATTTCCTTTTAAATTTACTGCTTTGCGCAGTCATCAACTTTAAAAGATAGTCATTGACTGGACAAAAATTTATCTCACCGAGAAGTGTCTCAAAACAAAATTAAATACTTCAAACTCACGGGACGCACTATAACAGGTTTATTAAATGCAATAAATTTGATTGAAAAACACTTTTATGTAAATAGTTTCATTGCGAACAATATTGGTTATAAAATAATGTGATGCATTTATACTGGATATTGAGAAACGTATGCACATATTTAAAATACCCAACCGTTTAAACGACACAAATAACTTGCGATTCATACAACTCTTATCGTACGTATTATATTCATGCACAACTTTGATGCAAAAACATAAATCAAATTTTAATTTACATGTAAAGGAAAAATATAACTGTATATTTCTTTTATCAACTGATTGAGTTTAAAAAAACAACTAACCATACACAGTTTCCAAGATGTTATAATCATTCTCATAGTGATATAATCAGCCCGAATGGTAAAGAACATGGCAAAAAATATTTGCAACACAAGCATAAGACGTACCAAGCAGGGGACATCACTTAGCAATTTGGATAAAAAAGTGACTTGTTTGCCGAGATTTCTCTCTTTTCAATTGTGGCACAATGACAAGTCAAGTCCATATGATGCGCAGTGTACCAAAGACAAATCCAGGCCCTTATATTTGTTTTGTATGAAAATCTAAACAAGACTTAGAAGATCTAACAACAAATTGATATCAGTATGGCTTGCATGCACAGACTAAAGCTTGAAACACGAAACAAAGTCAAGCCCATCATTATAAAATGAATGCAAGGTTTAAAAGATCAGACAATCGATATAAATGTCATGTGTTAAGCTTGATAAATGTGTTTTATATTCTTATTAGAAGGCCAGTGAGTTCAATTTAATTTGCCAATTTTGTGGAACCCGTAATTCATTTGGTAAAAATTTCACAGTTAATTGTGTTAAAAAATCCTCTCGGACGGTTCAGTCCATCACACTTGCAATTTCAAGCAATGGCTGCCAGCTTGGGCATACCAGGTAAGGTATTTGGAAGCAATGTCACGCGTTTACATAGTTCAATATTCCGAAGATTGTTGAACGCGGACAGGTCCAGTCCATCACATATGCATTTAATATAAACTTCTTCAAGCCCGGGAAAACCACTTTATGCATTTGGTAACCGTGTCACATGTTCACCGAGATAAATGATCCAAACTCTGATACACGCGTTCAAGTATAGTCCTGTAGATCTTTATTTTAAGTTATTTTCCCAATCGTATGAAGACCACGTAATGCATTTGGTAACAATGTCACATGTTCACATAGTTCAATATTCCTAAGATTGTTACAAACGGATAAATCAAGTCCATCACATTTGCATTTTAAGTTTATTTCCTCCAGCTCAGGTGAACCACATAAAGCGTTTGGTAATAATGTCACGTGTTCACCAAGTTCAATATTCCTTAGTGAATTACACTTGTATAGGTTTAGTCCATCGCATTTGCAATTCAAATTAATGCTCTCCAGTTTAGGAATACCACATAATGCATTTGGTAACAATGTCACATGTTTACCAAGTTCAATATGCTCAAGACTGTTCAACGCGGACAGGTCAAGTCCATCATATTTGCAATTTAAAGTAATTCTCTCCAGGTTAGGAAGACCACATAATGCATTTGGTAACAATGTAGCATGTTCACCGAGTTTAACGGCCCTTAGACTGTTACACGCGGACAGGTCCAGTCAATCACATTTGCATTTTAAATTAATGCTCTTCAGGTTAGGAAAACCACATAATGCAATTGGTAACAATGTCACATGTTCACCGAGTTTAATGTATGTAAGACTGTTACACGCGGGCAGGTGAAGTCCATCACATTTGCATTTTAAATTAATGCTGTCCAGGTTAGGAAGACCGCATAATGCATTTGGTAACAATGTCACCTGTTCACCAAGTTCAATTATCCTTAGACTGTTACACGCGGACAGATCAAGTCCATCATATTTGCATTTTAATTTAATTGTCCCCAGGTTAGGAAGACCACATAATGCATTTGGTAACAAAGTAACATATTCACCGAGTTCAATGTATCTGAGGCTGTTACACGCGGACATGTCAAGCCCATCACATTTGCATTTTAAATTAATGCGCTCCAGGTTAGGAAGACCACATAATGCATTTGGTAACAATGTCACATCTTCACCGAGTTTAATGTCTCTAAGACTGTTACACGCGGACAAGTCAAGTACATTACATTTGCATTTTAAATTAATGCTCTTCAGGTTAGGAAGACCACATAATGCATTTGATAACAATGTCACATGTTCACCGAGTTCAATGCCTCTAAGTCTGTTACACGCGGACAAGTCAAGTCCATCACATATACATTTTAATTTAATGATCCTCAGATTAGGAAGACCACATAATGCATTTGGTAGCAATGTCACATGTTCACCGAGTTTAATGTGTGTAAGACTGTTACACGCGGATAGGTCCAGTCCATCACATTTGCATTTTAAAATTATCATGATCAGGTTAGGAAGACCACATAATGCATTTGGTAGCAATGTCACATGTTCACCGAGTTCAATGTCTTTAAGACTGTTACACGCGGACAAGTCAAGTCCATCACATGTGCATTTTAAATTAATGCTCTCCAGGTTAGGAAGACCACATAATGCATTTGGTAACAATGTCACATCTTCACCGAGTTTAATGTCTCTAAGACTGTTACACGCAGACAAGTCAAGTCCATCACATTTGCATGTTAAACTAATGCTCTCCAGGGTAGGAAGACCACATAATGCATTTGGTAACAATGTCACATGTTCATCTAGTTCAATGACCTTTAGACTGTTACACGCGGACAGGTCAAGTCCATCACATTTTCATTTTAATATAATTCTCCCCACGTTAGGAAGACCACATAATGCATATGGTAACAATGTCACACATTCACCGAGTTCAATGTATCTAAGGCTGTTACACGCGGACAGGTCAAGTCCATCACATTTGCATTTTAAATTAATGCTCTCCAGGCTAGCAAGACCACATAATGCATTTGGTAACAATGTTACATGTTCACCGAGTTCAATGTTTCTAAGGCTGTTACACGCGGACAGGTTAGGTCAATCACATTTGCATTTTAAATTAATGCTCTCCAGGCTAGCAAGACCACATAATGCATTTGGTAACAATGTCACATGATCATCTAGTTCAATGACCTTTAGACTGTTACACGCGGACAGGTCAAGTCCATCACACATACATCGTAATTTAATTTTCTCCAGTTTTGGAACACCACGTAATGCATTTGGTAACAATGTCATCCGTGTATTTATGACAATGTGGGTAAGACTTTGGAACCGAGAAAGGTGCACTCTCTCGCATGTGCAATCTATTGTTATTTCTTGCTGTACACGACGGACACTTATTGTGTTTGAAGAAAGTGTCGTACAACTGGAACACGATGTCAAGATGTGTTGAAATAATTCGAAACAGGAATTTAATTTGAATTCCACAGACTGGACGTTTGATATATTCTTCAAAACAAGACATTTTAAGGTTTCAGTGTCAGAAGTGACATTCAAATAAACGCTATTTAGTTCAAGACGTATTTCTTCATCAGGGACGTTGTTGGCCTTCGCCTCTGCATAACCTGTTATTATAAGATCTTGAAGATTGCGTCCAATATAACCGACCGAGGTACGATACTTCCTCTCACGATCAGTAAATGTTGTAAATGCGCGAGAAAGTCTGTTTGCAGCAGAAATGCTGAGTCCACAGAGAAATTTGAATACTTTACTTATTTCCATCAATTTTAATTGGCCTGAATTAAATTTCTGAAGTAGATCACTGTCAACAAGCTCTATCTTACTGGCGATATAAAGTGCAGCAAGAAATTCCTGAACACTTTTGTGGATGAAAGAACACGTGGACGGTCTATAAGACAGTGTTGACAGCTTTTTTTCTGTCAGAATACCGCTTTTAAGTGCAAACACCTTTTCCAAATCTGTCAAATACTTTGACAACTCTCTGTCATTAAATACTAATGCATGTTCTTTTCCATCCGAGAACAATAAATGATAAGCTGCTTTTGATAAAGATTCGATATGCCCGATATTTAGTTTCATGTATTTTGTGTTGTTGAAACACGTGAATGGAGAGGATTGAAAATATGCGACCTCACTGTTAGCCTTTTTAAGAAGACTGTCCAGTAAGAGGCTGTATATTTAACATGCTGATCCTGTCAGAAATGAATTGTCCACCCAAAGACAAACAATGAGCATAAGTAGCAACGGCGTTTCTAACAACTCGGTTAGTTTGTTTCTAAAAATGTACGATTGAAATTCGTCTAATGTTTCATCGAGATTTTCACAAATGAGGCATTCCAGTACAGATTTACTTAGCATAAATGGGTCAATAACCCCTTCTATTTCCAGCAGACAATCCACATGGGATGTTTTCAATAGTTCGTCAGACATTTTCCATGGTCTTGTTGTGATAAAGACAACACACGGGGCCGCTAATATAGGTAATGGTAGTTTACCATCGGGGTCAGGATCTGACCATTCGTCCAGACCATCTTCAACCACAAGGCACGCTTCTTTTGTCATAATGGTAAGCACAAGCTTGTATGCATTCTTAACGTCATCTTCATCATCGTATAACATTTCAATGATTTGTTTTTTAATCATCTCTACGACTTTGCGTTCCTTTCTAGATTCTCGTAATGCAATGTGAAAGACAAACCTAAACTCACGTAGTGACTCTGCATCGCTAAACGCAGATATATTTTCAGTATTCTGTGGTGCAGTATTGAATATATTGCACCAATCAGCCACCAATTTGGCAGCAAATGTGGATTTTCCTTTCCCAGGCTCACCTTGTAAAAATATGTGCTTCCCAGTCGTTTGCACTGAGTGAAAGATATCTCTGTACGTTTCTAGCTGCTTCGTTTTCTTTCTGATTCCGTCCTTTTCCGATTGAATTCGGCATATTTTAGGGGTAGCATATATTTCCATCAACGATTTAACATAACTTGGCATCAGCGATGATAAAGATATGTTTGCCACATTTTTGGTGTAATACTGTATCAACCGTCGATGAAATTCTAAAGAAGAAAAGAATTATATAAAAAAGACATTAACAAATGAACGCCTTTAATGAAAACAACTATTTAAATACCACACCCATACTAAATTCCAGAGTGGTTATGTAAATGTAAAGCTGATAATTTACCTTCGATGTCACGTTCGATGTCGTATTCGTCCATCGATGGCTGGGTTTTCTGAATTGAAGTAACTGAGTTCTTAATGAGTTTGCTTACTTCTCTTTTACATTCTTCTTCGTATGTTTGAGCCCATGCCTTAAAGTCCTTTTCCGATTCTTCATGTAGTTTTTGAACATGTTTATCTAGTCTCGTTTCACATTGTTGTATACAATGTTCCAGTTTAGTCTTCGACTCCTCAGACACTTCTTTGGCCTTTTGTAATGTGTCGCGTGCGTCGTTCAGCAATTGACCCACGTCCTCCAAAGATATGTTTAAAATCTCTGTTTGTAACTGATGATACAAACGAAAAAGAATTTGCAAATGTATTTTTTATTTATTATGTTCTGATCAATATGTTGTGTGTAGCAAAACTTAAAGGAAGAAAAAATGAAATGACAAATGTCCCTTGTGCTGCTCTTGATTAACTGAAGGATTTTGTAGTATATGCAGTAAATATTACAAATGTTACATCAATTATCAAGTTGATTTAATAAAAAAATATCGTGAATAAATTGTGTTACTTCTTAACAAGAAAGGCTGAAGTACCTGTGTTAGTTTTCTGACTGCATCTTGTGCACTGCGGTCATGTGCAAGAACTTTTGAATCACTCAGGAAAGTGATCAATGTTAACAAATAGTCCTGGAGGTCATCGCTCGTCACTTTACAATCAGAAGAATGACGGGCAGCTTTACTGATGTCACGTGCCTGTCAGAAGAAAGGTTACCGATTTATGAGTAGATATTTAAAACTGGAAATAGTATGTACAGTAAAGGTTACATGCATTTATCCAAAAACGTGACATTTCATTAATTTATATGTCATGTGAATAATTTAAACACTGCACAGGCTGTTTACCTTTGCTAACAGACACGAAGAACTTGTCTGTTGAGGTGCTATAATGAAGGACAACTTGCTATCAAAGATTGCACAATTCAAAAAAATACTGATAACGCCGTTGAAATCGGTTTCTTTAAAAGACTTCACTGCAATATACCCATCTGGAGGCATATAACATTTTGCAACTTCCCAGTGATTACTCGCCCATCGTTCAGCAGAGGTATTATTCCAAGACGGACCATTGTATCTATGTGCCTTGATAATTTCCTCGCGAACTGCATCGCATATCCCGTTTGGACATTTCCTTGGTTGTTTGCTTGTGGTATCATGCATCTTGCAAACTGGGTTGTGTTTACTCTTATTGCACACTTTGATTGTGGGGCATTTCAAAAGGTTCGCAGTAAAGCACCCTGTGCATGTTAAATTCGCTGAAAGCCTTAAGTTAGACGCCACCGATTGTATGATTCTTGTTTGAAAGTTGTTAATTTCTCTGTCAACGAAATCATGCAACCCTGTCTTTGTTATATTGATTGCCAGCCATGCTTTCAGCCAGTTCGTCATTTCTTGTTCGGAGAAAACTTCTCCGAGGCTCGCCATTTTGACTCGTAGCAAATACTTTTTAATTTGAATCCAACATACACGTGCTGACTGATAGGAGACAATTGATTTCCTGAAACAAAGTTAATAAAATAAACCATTGCAGAATATAAAAAAATACATAAATATAAACATGGAACCTGGGTTTACGGTGGCTCACCTAATCGAGTTTATGTTGATTGTATAACAAATTTGAAGCGCTTAGACGTCTTTATTTAAATCTGTGAAATGAGTTATTCAATACCATATTACACTATACATGGGCAATCATTCGAACATTCTAATTTAAAACCGGTGAAACTAGTTTTTAATTCCATATTACACTTCACATGGGATATCATTCGAACATAATGGTACCTTAAATATTGATTGGGCAAATATGTGACCTCCATAGTGTCTTCAAACTTACTTTGGTCTGACCTTGTGACCTGGTGGTAGACATTACATGACCCAGTTTCAAACTTAACCATCTAGCATAAGGTTTGTTTAATTACAAGTAGATTGTTTCGTGACAATTATTGACCAAAGTTTTGGTCTGTAGAGTGTTCTCTAAATAGAATTTCAAGACGAACGATGAAACAAAAACAGCAAAGGTGTTCACAAAACCTCCATATGAGCTAGGAACATTTATGTTGTGTCAACTATTTTCATTAGTTTATTATTCTGGTTTTGCCATGTATAGTCTAAATGTTGCTCGTAGGTCGTGTTAAAATGTCCGAAACAGTAATTTATAGATCAACGACTACATAGAAATATATAATATCAAATTTATATTCAAGGATATGAATAAAAATATATGCTGTGAAATGATATTATCACACATACTAGATAATGATACCACTCTAAAATGAGATCAACACATACATACTCAGATTGTATTAAATAAGAACGTTCACAAAATGGAAATGATAGGAGTAGGTTTCGTTCTGGTTCTTTCGTTTATACGTATAAGCGATACAATATATATGTGTTTGTGTTGTACAAATCGTCAATGCAAAGCTTTCTGTTTTTAACCATGAAACCATAGGTGTAGTTTAACATTTTAAAGCATGAGTCACAATAAATCTTAATATGTATTTGTTTATTTCTAAACATATCATTAGTTATACAAACAACACATTTTTTCTGCTTGATTTTCTTACAATTAATCAAAGATAATTTGGGGCATATTAACACAAGATTCTAACAAATTATAACTATGGTTTGTTTTTTTTCTTTTTAAACGCCAGTTTTAAATGGTTTGGTCACCAGATACTACTACTTCCTCGTACAAGTTAATATACAGCCCACTGAAATTACAATAAGGAAGTTTTACTGACTTGTATTTTTATTATTTATATTGCTTTTCAGTTTTCATTTTCAGACAATTTGTGTGAGGTTACACCACACTTCTAAATTCACTTCTAATAAATGTTTCATGTTTCAATTGAACGGTCAACACACTCCACTGACTAAGCAACGACCCAGGTCTTAAATTATTACAATAAATGTCAGCTTGCGTATAATTACAATTGGGTCTTTTCGTAGTCAAGGGCGAACAAGAGTTGTCGTTCGTTCGGAACGGTATCGGATAAACAAGTAAACAACTCAAACGAGAACACGTTCTGCATCTCCGATCGCTGAAATCGTAACATTTACTGTTCATTTCAATTCAAATGTACGTTAACAATTACATCTTCATTGATTGATATACTTTTAGTTCTAGTGTGTTTACATTTGTATTTTAATTCTGCCTTGCCATATACTTTTGCGACCCTGAACTCGTCATCAGTAAAAGTTTAGAAACTCTGATAATATACGTTCAGTAACTATACCTGTACTATGAAATACAGCAGTTCGCAGTAAAGACACTGGTTTATTTTTTAAGAGAATATAAATTTCTAATAATATCAATTAGAGCGTAATCAATTGAATTTTATATTTGTTACTGTTCAATATGTAACAATTTTGCAACCGTAATTATATATATCACATCGTCTGAGCATTCGAAGTTTTAAAGCATGTAAATGTACATGGACAACCGCCAAGTATTGAGTTTGACATTATGTGATGAGCCTTAATTTCTTTTACAATTTGTAGCGATATAACATTTCACTTCTTGGGCGTTGCCAGTTTTGACTCAAGATGTATAATGATTTGATGTTATATATCAGAAATGTAAGAGTGGTAATTTAATGTTGCAAACATTAAAAGTAACAATGAAAAATGTCGATATGTTTACTATAAATTAACGTCATTATTTTGACGTCATGACTTTATTATTTCAGCGAAAGTATCAATTTTAATCCTTTTAAAATATAAATACACGACTGAAAGGCATAGCATTAATACTGTGAAAGACAGTAGACAATGGTATTTAAAAAACCACAACACATTTTATGTTCCCGTAAAGCTACAACACGACACAAGTCTCTCCTATAATGTGTTTGTGATGCATTGTCAAAGAATGCAATATGTTTTAAACATATATATATTTGCATTATTAGTGCGGTTGAATTGTGTTTACAAATGTTCTTCTTAAAAACAAGGTTTGGCTTTTGTTAAAGTCAAATTAAAACGAAAAACGATACTTGATTCTTTTGTAACGGTATAATGTTTTCCTCGGTCTGATATAATGAACAAAGGCTAGTCCTTTGTTTAATCGGAAGTCATTCGACTTTTCAATTCACCTAAACTAGTTAAAATCGATTTAAGCGATTGTATTTCAGTGTTAATGTATGCGCGACTAAGCGTGGATCTTCAATCTGTATAGGCTTTGTTTTCCTGTTGTAACGCCTGGAAGATTTGTACACTTGCCAAATATGATATTTACCTTAATATGCGACACTATCTTAAACCAGTAAATAGTCATGTTTTTTTTATGCGACATATCATTGGTTATAATAGACAAACTAATATTTTAATGTTACATTTTTTGTCAAAACAAATTACCGCAAATGAGTTTTAGTCTGAAACACAGACATCATAGCCCAATTGTTCAAAGGATTACATGCTGCTGAAAATTATTATGCGCGACTTTAGCCCGAAATGTATTTTCTGTTGTTAAATTAAGCCGTGCACATATGTCGGAACGAACTGTAACAGTTCATGTATGTAGATGTATGTAGACTCAGATGAACAACGTCGTGTGATGATGTTCACGATTATAACAAACGCTACCTAATTCCCGAGCTGAAAACGATCATACAAACTAAATATGTTTTACTGTGTGTGTAACCAATAGCGAGACTTGGTGAATAACAGTATGTATGGTTATGTAATGGAGCTATACAGTATATGTTTATTAGAGATTCTCATCAGATTATGTTATTGAGTCGTGGTCGAATAAACAGCTCGGTAAGGCTTGGCATTGGGGAACCTCAGCTCATATCGATCGAAGTACTAGTACTCAGCTGGGTATTAGGTATTGAACTTATTTAGTCATTGGATACGCAGCCAGGGTCGAATACCCAGGTGTGAATTTGGTAATCAAAGTTAAGCGAATAGCAAGCTTAGGTAGAGCACACAGCTGGTTCAAGGTTATTCAAACTAAAGCTTATATCGCTAACGGGACGAATAACCAGATGAATATGATCAAAGAATATATTGAATAACAAAGAACTATGCAAATATGACGTACATTTAGTTATCACATATTTCGATACCTACAGATGGCAAACTCGTTTACGAAACCCCAACTATTCCATGTATATTAAAAAGGCAGTCATAACAAAGTATGGAAATAAAAACAAGGATCTCGAAGTAGTTTTTAATCTGTTTGAAGTGTATTAAAAAGGCAACTTACTTTAATTCACATACTGGTTTTTCGTGCAGTCAACAATACATTCGGACTTTATCTTCTACAATTAACTAAAATGCGTTATTTTCCACACTAGACGGCGGAAATATTAACCGTGGGTGTTTGTCTTTTTTCAAAGGAAACGAGAATTATATAATAAGCAAAGTAAGTATTCTCGTTGTCAAAACAAAATGACCAATAATCCAGTAATCACAACGATCAACTTGCGAGCTAACACAGAACATAGATAGTTGAAAAGTCATGTTTCAATCGATAATATGTAAAATAGATGTATACAAGTTTTAACGCATAACAATGTACTTACATAGTACGATGAATATGAACATTAACTCATTTTGCCATTCTGTATAAAACTAAAGCGTCATCCAAACTCACAATCTTCTATTTAAACCCACTTTACCCCATCACGTGATCAGTTAGCTAACTTCTGATTGAACAGATTGGCATTGCACAATGTAAACATATATCGGGTTACTGCTTCATTGAATTGATAGTGAATAGATGTTTAAGTATGATTCTAAATTATCTTATCATAGTCTGTACATTGGATAACATGTGTTAACGCTCAGCAATCAAATATCGATAGATCTATTTGCGTTGGTTTAATTGGTTGTTTAAAAAACGAGTTTACATTTTCAATAGAATACATATTGATGTTTATTCGGTCGAATTGTTCCTTGTATTGTACAATACTGTTGTCATAAATCGACTGGAATTACATAATCACACTATTTCTGATTTACCTCATTGTCAATACTAAATACTAATATTATTGCCAGACATTGACAAACGCCCATTAATAAACGAGAGGTAGTGGGCGGATGGCCATATAAATACCTTTATGACCACTTCACATAAATGTAATGTTGCCAGATCGAAGGAAGTTAACAAGATAGCGCCTCACTCTTAACTAAGCTACCTGAATTGATTTCTGCTTCCCAACGGAAATGCCTTCCACCCGGCCAGATCCTCTCTATTGACTCTGCAGGAGTCAATACAACAATATTACATGGCGTTGTTAATCGAACGAACGACGCCACAAAGAAAGTCGTATAAATAAGTGTCGTCATGTATTAATTGCTACGGTGGGACAGATGGGTAATTGACATGGTTTTGTTAATTTCGTTACCACGACTTAGTAATTCGTTACCACGACTTACTAAGGCGTTGCCAAGACTAATTATGTCATGGACACAATATAGTTAATTGTTTAAACGACTTAGTAAGACTTAGTAAGTAATATAAATGACTTTTTAATTTATAGTTACGACATAACTTACTCGTGGGAATCCTTTAAATCAGCCAGTTTGTTTCATGCGGTATTCAACGTTTATTCTGATTTGCTTTTTTCATGACCACATCTTACAAAACTTTTTCCCATGGCTTGTTATTATGTTATAACGAGTTAGCACGTAACAGTTTGCAGTTAGGATTTCGAATTGCGTTTACAACAACATTCTCTGCTATGCAATTAAAAAAACAACACACATTTTGAAATACGAGCATGTCCGATTCTAAAATAATCAGTGAATAAAAAAGAATAGTGGTCTCTTTGTAGTTGTAATTTATACTCACAAAACTAAATAAAGGATATTTGTTTTAGTCTCCTGTGATTTACAAAGAAATATAAGAAATGCAATAGTGGTTATTCAATGTTTCAAACAGTAAGAAAGAAACAGTGACAATTGTCGATATTTTTCACAGTTTTACTGTAAATTGACGTCATTTTTTTGACGTCATGACTGTATTAGTCCCTCAAAAGTATCAATTTAACCCATTTACAATCTAAATGCACGTCTGAAAGGCATATAATAAAAGCTCTGAAAGACAGAAGACAACATGATATTTTAAAAAACAACAACACATTTATATGTTCCCGTTAAGCTAACATACGACACGTGTCTCTCTTCTAATGTGTTTGTGATGTTTTGTCAAAGAATGAGAATGCAATATGTTTTAAACAAATATTTTTTGGAATGTTTAGTGCGGTTGAATTTTGGTTTCAAGTGTTCTTCTAAAAAACAAAGTTTGGCTTTTGTTTAAGTCAAACTAAAAAGTTAAACGATACTTGGTCCTTTCTTAAGCGTATAATGGCTTCCTTGTATGCGCAAATTAGGTCTCATATTGTTAACACAGGATAGACAGTACGTTGTTAAATCGGATATCATTCAATTTTTAAATACTCCAAAATAAGTTATAGTCGATTTAAATGTACATGTTCATGTTTAGATACATTGACAAAATTGAAAAACAAATGTTTAAGATTTGCAAATTTTCGATCTTGTTATGTGTTTTGCAAGAAAACAGTAATACTGAACACTTACCTTGCTCTTAAATATGCATTATATGAATCTTATGACTATTAAAAACTTGAAAATTATAAAGCGTTACAAACGCGAAATGATTGAATAATTTGGATAGTTCTGTTGTTATCATTATATTTTGTGACATAACAAGGTTTGCTAGACTTTTACTCCAAATTTAAAGCATTTAATGACAAACTTCAAAACATGCCAAAATCTGTGAATAAGTTCCTTTAAGCGATTGTATTACATAGCTAATGTATTCACGCCTGAGCGTGGGGTTTCAATCTGAACAGGCTTTGTTCACCTGTTGTAACGCTTAAACGATTTGTAACTTGACACATCGAAGCAGACGACTGCCGAAAATAAAAGTTGACAGTTTTTGTATCGTTACGTTTTTGTGATACAAGTAACTACCTATTTGTCATGTTATTTAATCACAATTTGACTTGGGAAACACGTATTTGCTGGGAAATTATCACTTTAATGTCAAACTCATGCACAACAGGTCATTGGAAAAACTCCAAAACGCACGAACAATACGTAATCATAATGACTGCCTTATGTCCTGAAAACAACACGTGTTTCGANACAATATTTGGAAAGTAACATTTGCTTGCGGAAAAGTAGACTTTGCAAGCAACTTTTCCTTTGACAAGTAAATACTAGTAATTTAAATATGTCAACATCCCTGATGATGACGGTATTTTACGCTATCTAAAACATAGCTGTTCATAGCCAAATCACACATAGAATAGTCCATGACGTCAATATAGTTTTTATTATTTGCATATTATTAGGTCATTCTTTGTTAACAACATTTGATGAGGTTATTTTTTATCTTAAAAAAACAACGATTTTCGATACATTTGTATACGCCATACCATCAGTCACGTGAAAGCTTCAGTAATCTCCAAACCGTCCTGTAATAATGTGACCAGTACAAACTCAATTTAACACTTACACAACGATAAATCGTACATAAGTTAATAATAGTAATACATTTTGTAATTTACAAGTGATATAAAGCCAGTATATTAAATAGATCATTAACTTACATTCACGAACAAGTTTTTGCATTCGGAATAACCCTTCTACAATGAACTAAACTACTTAATTTGCCATACTAGATTGTGGATATAATAACCGTGTGTGTGTCCCTCTTTTTCCGGAAAACGAGCAACATATATTGCCGATGTAAGTACTTTCGTCATCATACAAAATGATCAATAAGCAAGTGATCTAAACGATAAACGTGCCAGCTAACACAACAATGGTAGATAAAAAGTCCCTTTTCAATCGCTTATATTTAAAATAGATATATAAAAGTTATAACGCATAACAATATACTTACATAGTACGATGACAAGGAACATTAATTCATTTCAACATTCTGTATATGACTAGAACGACATCCACACTCACAATTTTCGACTAAAGCTCAACAACTTTACCTCGTCACGTGATCAGTTAGCTCACTTCTGATTGGACAGATTTGCATTGTACAGATACACGTGTATCGGGTTACTGCTTCGTTGAATTGACAGTGATTAGAGGCAAAGATCTATCAATAGCAATCAATACACAAATATTGAAAACATGAATTCAAGACTCTGGGAGATATCGTATTATATCGCGGTTCTCTGTTATTTGGCGTTATTTCTACGTGACTTCAGCGTATACGCCCGCGTAATTCAAATCAACATAGTTTTATGACTTCGCATAATATAATTAAATGCAATTGGACCATGAAACAAAGTTTCGTTATTTTATACAGCTTTTAAGAATAAAAATGATGTGAGAACAATATATAATAATTTTAAAACATTTGAGTATGTGGAGTAATATTAAACGATAATAGGTTGTATTTAAGGCAAAAGCACAACTTTTAGTACTGCCTTTTCCTAAACCTTAGATATCTCTTTATGTAATGTAATGAATAAAATATAATTGTGGCGGATTCATCAAATCTAAAGTCTGAAGTAAACTTTGTGAGTTTAATTTACTTTAATTGTCATCGGGATATAAATTAGCGAAACTTTGAAAGATTTCGCGCCGTAGCAGACTATTGAGACAACCTATCTGCCGCTTCCTAAAACATTAATATTTGTATAAATACTTTCGATTTAAGTATAATTGTAAAGGTAATATAACAATCTTTAGCCAGAAATGAATTTTTAAACTAAAATAGAAATGGAGAAGCGAAACGTTGTGTGTTTTCAGTCAAAATCTGACTTTTGTTATTGCAAAACACATATCTGCATGTGTCTAAAACTTGTTTATTATAAATATTTCTTATTTATGTATCATTTTAAAGAAATACGTAATGTTACAATAAATACTATGAAATAATGTTTGTGAATTGTTATTAAATAGCTCTGGCGATGTTCCCTGAATTGTCTTTACCTATTAATTGCACTATTAAATTTTCTAAAAAAAGTCTAAATTGTAAGACGAAATGTATTAAATTAAATGACCTAGTGATTTAACCTTAATTTAGTCATTAATGAATATGGTCATTCATTAATTAATTAAGTCATTAATTTATTCATGTATTTATTTACGTATTTATGTTGATAAAAAATAATAAAATAGAAAAACAATACCACAAATCTATCAGTTTAATACACGCGACGGTAGCAATATACATAAAAATATACAATTTTCAGTTTCGTATCCAGTAGGGATAATTAAAAATAGACACAGAAATTTGTTCACTCTTTCCTGGGTGAAAATGTATGTGTCTATACGATTCGACTAGTATACCAAAATTAATACAATTACAACGATTTATGTCAAAACGCTGTTCCAAATTGTTCTTTAAGTTTCTTTGTGATCAGATTTGAAAACAAATATTTCTTCAAATGATTAATAGTTGGTATGCTGTTCAGATACCTATTACTAAAAATATAAAACTTTCCCGGTAGTACGATACATCAGCTCAAAACTATGCTATTGCCTCGCTCTATAGTCGAATATTTGTTCTAAATTATTGAAAAAGTTCATGTGCCATTCTTTGTAGAAACATAAACCCTTTAAATCTTTGAATCTTTATGAAGGAGTTAGGTTTAATTATTTGTTTCCCGATAGTTGTGATGTGTTTACACGTTAACCTTATAAAATACATTTTTGTATGTCTTTTACGAACACTAAATGAATATTTAGTGTGTCTATACCGCTTGATTTAATGGGATTTTTTTTTAAATTTAATAGTTTCCATAGCTTTCGAGAAATGCACTGTATACTGTGGGTTTTTAATTCAAGTTAGTTTTAAATCGTTGAATTCAATTATCTTTGAGACATTTCACAAAACTTTCTTAAATAATCATTTTTAAATCGACATTTTTTTATAAATGTTATTTTTGGATCACGTTTATTCTAGTAGGGTTTTTTAATCCATAAATAAATTTGAACCGTAACGAAGAAGACCATTCCAGACCAGTCAAGGCCAGACTTGACCAGACTTGACCAGACTTGACCAGACCTGACCAGACTTGATCAGACTTGACCAGACTTGACCAGACTTGACCAGACTTGCTCAGACTTGACCGGACTTGATCAGAATTGACCTAACTTGACCAGACCAGGCCAAACAAAGCCATACTAGACCAAACTTGACCAGTCCAGGCCAGACTTGACCAGACTTAACCAGACTTGACCAGAAGTTACCAGACATGACCCGACTTGACCAGACTTGACCAAACTTGACCATACTTGACCAGACTTGACAAGACTTGATCAGACGTGACCAGACTTGGCCAGACTTGACAAGACCAGGCCATTCTTGACCTGACCAGATCAGAACAGACCTGGTCGAACAGACCAGACCAGGCCAGATCAGAATAGTTCAAATCTGTTAATGATGACCATGATCCTCATCATCATCATCTTCAAAGATCGCCGGTTATATCTCCTTATGATAATTTAGCAATCAAACATAAACAAATCTTTTTTTTTTATTTCGCTTGATTTATATTTATTGTTATTATAAATAAAGAATAAAAATACAAATTCAGTTTATGGCGTACTTTCCATTGAATGCACCGTTGTCAACATGACCATATTGTTATATTATTCAATATGGTTTGAAGTCAACAAGATTATTATGTATCAGCAAATATAAACGCTTTAATGATACCATTCATATCGTGCAATTAAAAACGATTTGCTGTATTGTTTGTTTCGTCACGCTTCATTGTAAATTCTGTATTGATTGGTTATAATATTTTTAACGTTTGAATAACATTGTGATAAATAGTAAAGTTTACACTTATAGTTGCTTTAAGATTACTGGCTGCTGACTTCAAATATATAAATACTGTGAAAGACAGAAGACTATTCTGTTGTTTTTTTTTTAAATAACGACACATGTTTACGTTCCTGTATAGCTACCATTGGACACGTGTATCTGCTCTAACGTGTCTGTGATTTATTGTCAAAGAATGCAATATTTTTTCAAGAAATAATTTTTCCATTATAAGTGTGGTTGAATTGTGTTAACAAATGTTCTTCTTAAAACAAAGTCTGGCTTTTCTTAAATTCAAACTAAAACAAACAAACAATACTTGGTCCTTTCTTAAGGGTATAATGTGTTCCTTGTATGCGCAGATCATGTATGATTAGGTGAACACATGATGGACTGTACGTTGCTTAATCGGAAGTCATTTAATTTTTCAATACACCAAAAGAAGTTATAAACGATTTAAGAGATTGTACTACGGAGCTAATGTATTCACGGCTGAGACTGGATCATCAATCAGAACAGGCTTTGTGTTCATGCTGTCATGCTGTAAAGCATGTAAGATTTGCACACTTGCCAAATATTATCAGCCGACTACCGAACATGAGCGTTGAAACTTCGCAAGTATTGTATCGTTAAGTTTTGTTTTGATACAAGTAGCTACCTTTGTGTTTTATTTTACCACAATTTAAATTGTGTTAATACGCATTAGCTAAGGCTTTATGACTTGACTGTAAAGCTCATGTATATCAGGTCAATAGGAAAATCTGCACGGACAAGACTTAATATGTATTCTGTATTATCTTCATATAAATATATAGTATTAATTTTAATATGAATGTGTTTGCAAGGGACGCCCAAAAAACTCATACATACCAGGCAACATTAGGAAAACAATATTTGCTTGCGGACAAGTAGAAATTTGCTAGCAACTAGTCATTCGACAAGTGAATACTTAAAATATGTCAACACCCCTGATGATGACGGTATTTTACCGAAAGCTATCTCATTCGTACATTTTAAAGAACAATCAAACATATAATAATTCATGATGTCGATATTGTTTTTATTGTTTTTATATTATTAGCTCATACTTTGTTAACAACATTTGATGAGTATCTTGTTATCTTAACAAACAACGGTTTTCGCGTCATTGTTTACGCCGTGTCTTGTGTGACGCCACAGCTTCAATACTTTCCAACGCGTTGTGTAATAATGTTACCAATATTAACTACATTTAACAATTACATAATTATAAATCGAACATGTATTTTCAATAATATATATTTTTTAATCTACAAGTGAAAGTAATGCGTTAAAGTGTCTTCAATAGGTCATATACTTTGATTCACTAACCGGTTTTTAGTGGAGTTAACAATTTATTCAGAATATTCCTTTTACGATGAACTAAAATGCTTAATTTTTCTCACTATATGGTTGATATAACAGCCCTGTATGTGTTCCTTCTTTTACCAGAAAACGAGCAAAACATCTAAACAATGTTAGTAGTTTCGTCGTACAAAAGATCAATTATAAAGTGATCAAAATGATAAAGCTGCGAGCTAACACAGAACATTGGTAGTGTAACTAGTCCTCTTTAAATCGATAATATTTAAAACAGATGTATACAAGTTATAACGCAAAGCAATGTACTTACATATTACGATGAATAGGAACATTAATTCATTTCGCCATTCTGTGTATGACATCCACACTCAACATTTTCGATTAAAGCCCAACCACTTTACCTCGTCACGTGATCCGTTAGCTCACTTCTGATTGGACATATTGGCATAGCGCAAGGTACACATGTATCGGGTTACTGCTTCATTGAATTCACATTGAATAGAGATAGAGCCAAAAATCCATCAATAATAGTCAATACACAAATATTGGAACCATGAATGCAAGACTCCGGGAGATATCGTATTATATCGCGGTTCTCTGTTATTTGACGTTATAACGCGTGACTTCAGCGTGTATGCCCGCTTAATTCAAATAAACACAATTGTATGACTTCGCATAATACAATTTCGTTATTCATTATAGCTTTAAAGAGTACAAATGATATGATAAAAATAAATACTAATTTTAAACGTATGAGTTTGTGCAGTAATCGTAAACGATAATACGTAATATTTAAGGCAATATCACACTTTTTAGTACTGCCTTTATTTACATGTATTTATGAAATGTAATGAATAAAATGTAATTATGGAGGGGATATCAAAATCTATAGTCTGAAATTAATTTTGTAAGTTAAATTAGCTTAAATAGTTCTGGAGATATAAATAAGCGAAACTTTGAAAGATTTTAAGCTGGCAGACTATTCTATATAAGAATTCATATCTGCCTCTTCCTAAAACTTTATTAATCTTATTATTACTTTTAGTTTAAGTATCATTTTAAAGGTAATACCACTCTAAACCCAGACTTGATTGTTTAAACTTAAATAGTAAGGGAGATATTCATAAGCGAAACAATTGATGAATTAATTAATAAATATTATGAATGAATGAATTATTTAATTAATTAATTTATGAATTAATGAATGAACGAATTAATAAATAAATAAATTAATTAATTAATTAATTTATGAATTAACGAAGAATTAATTTCATTTATTCGTTAATTCTTTTTAATTAAATAGTTACCATAGCTTTCGAGAAATGAACTGTATACTTTGGTTTTCTAATTCATGCTGATTTATTAATTTTTAAATTCAATTTTCGTTGAGAATATTCACAAAACTTTCTTAAATAATCATTTTTAAATCGACATTTTTGTTATTAAATTTTTTGATCACATTTATTCTCGTAGGGTTTGTCATTCCATAAAAAACATTGAACCGTCAAGTAGAAAACAGGCATCATCTTCAAAAAGTGAGTGTTTGAGTTCTATGTTACCTATCTGAATTTCGTTTATAATTGTGTCTTATATAATTAGCCAGTAATTAAATGCATTTTATAAACAGATTGGCCGCAATGGGACAACCTTGCCGTGCTCCCTTATTGGTGTCAAGGCATTCAGATAAATGCCCAGCATTAATTATTAAGCTTTTGCATTATTATACAAAAGTTTCATCGACTGTATTACACCCCGGTCATCAGGATACTTAGATATATATGTATTGCAAGCTAACTATAACAGTTTTATACAGCGAATTTTGCATTTCCGGTTGACTAAAAAGAGTATGTTAAATCTGTTAAGGGTACTCGGTAACAGAAGTGCCATTGCCAATGAGATGATCGGTTAAAGAAGTGTCCATGAAAATTTGGCATCCGACTCTTTTAACATTTGAATTTTCTCAAATACGTTAGTTATCAACAGATGTAAAATGTTGTAACGTTAAAAGTAATATTGATATTTTATTTTTAAGATTATTAATTTATTTATTTGATGTCTCGATTTATTTCTAGTAATATTTATTTCTCTGATCATAAAATCTAGTCTTCGATGACATTTTATCTTTTTTTTTTTATGAAATCCGCCGTTCTTCCGCAAATGTTTATCTTCCCAATACGAAGTGCTATACCATTTGTCGGCCAAAACATGTTCCGTGTCTAAAAACTCAATGCACAGAACAAACATGTATAGAAATGAAAAACTCACCTCTTGCGCGTGGCTTTTGTTTGTCTCTGTTATCGAAGTGCCATCCTTTATTGACGTATCTGGATGTCCAATGTGAAATTGCTATTTGTGAATACATTATATTGCGTTCATGTCCATATTCATGAATACATTATATTGCTGGCAGATTATTATTGATGAATACACGATAGTGCGTTAATACTCGTATGCATGAATAAATCATAGTTTGTTACTATTCCTATTCGTGACTAAATTATAAAGAAAACATCGTTCCTCCAATATGCACAAAGACTAGAAGAGTCATGTCATGTGGAAATAGGTCTTATGCCATATGCGGCCAGCGTAGCTCCAAACCAGCATGCGCATTCGCGCAGTGTAGTCAGCAGCTATCCTGTCAGCTATAAAGTCATACAAGTTGTCATTATTGAACATAGTAACTCTTGACCAGCATGGGGCTACACTGGCCGCATACGACACTAAACCTATTTCGCATGACGCGACTCATTTTTTACACGTGTGTATGTTATTTTTTTNCCCTTTTCATACACGAGATGTGCGTTCAAAGGCGCTTTACATTTTTCCCCTGATCACTGGGTCATATTCGACCGTTAACATCTTGGCGCATATGCAGCCACGGCACATTGCAGTATTTTCCCTCACAGGTACCCATTTTTACACCTGGGTGGAGAGGAGCAGATGTGGGATAAATTTCTTGCTCAAGGAAATTCCAGTGGTCAGGGCGAGATTCGAACCCGGGACCTCTCGATCCCTAAGCCAGCCTCCTACCATAAGACCACTGCCCCCACTGTTATAATAAATTGTTCAAGACGCTTCACCGATGGTTTCAGTTATTGTGGTTTTATTCGTTGACTACCCAATAAACCGTGATATTAGACATTTTTATATAAATATTTTATTAAAAAAAAAAACTAATTAGATATCTGAATACAGTCAATATATTATTATAATCATGTTTTAAGAACCGTCGCCGTCATGATATTAAAGGCCCAACAGAGGCAAAATTGTAAATAGGGTGGGAGTTTGCATAATGTTATACAATGTAATGCTATTTTACGCGACAGTGTTCTAAAACTGCACTTACATAACAAAACTTAAGTTGCTTCAGGATTATGCGAAGTGAACACTTTGTTTTCTGACAATTTCGCAAAATTTGAACAAGTATTACTGCCAGTTTCACTGGTTGATTGTCTGGTCGATAAAAGGCAAAATTTAGATTGTCCAGACAGTGTGCGAACTGATATTTTAGCGAGTTCAATTTTGACAAATAAACATCTCCAACGACTGAATTCTTTGAAGTAATATTTGGTAAACTATATGTCCACATCAGACTGTGCCTATATACGATAAAATCAAAACAAGGCTTTGGCAGTAGTGCAGGCATGAAATCCATTAGTTAGCAGGGAAATCAATTGAGTCGCGTCATGCGAAAATGGGTATTATGCCATATGCGACCTGCGCAACGCCAGAATGGTCAGGAGCTACGCCGTCCGCTATTTAGTCACGCAAGGTTTCGTGGCCTCTTAAGCGCATATAGCATAAGACCCATTTTCGCATGACACGGGTCAATTTCTGAGTGCGAATATAACTCTTCATATGGCCTTTTTTTCTTAACACGTATAAGGTTTCGTTAGTTGAAACTTTATTTAAAGCAACTATTTCTTGTAAACATCTTCACATATAAACAATATTTGAAATGAACAGATATCATCAGTGAATGTGCTTTGGATTGGAAAACAAGGTCGATGTGACAATTAAATTAATTCCTCTCTGTTTGTGTGGAGTTGCGACTGTAAACAGAGTGTTCTGAAAGTCGAACTGTAAGTGTTGTCGAACTGTAAGTGTTTAGTATACATGTTAAAAGGGAAGGGGTAAACAATATTAAATAGAAATATAAAACAGGAAAAAATGTTTTGTTGTTTTTATTGATCAATAATAATACTATAATGCACGGCAAAACACTTGCAATGCAGCTCCAAAGTCTAAACGTTTACAAAAATAATAAAAAACACTTTGCTATCATTCACGTCATTGAATAAAGAGAAAATATGTTATAGCCGTCTTTAACAATCCTAATCCAGCTGATTTTCAAACAATCCGTAGTGAACAGTCAACAATTTTATTGTTGCGCCGGATATCCGTCTAAGCTCCGTTGATGTTCACAATGATTAATTTTGATCGAACGTGACACCTTTCATGTTGAACTGTAATACTCGAGAAATATGTCGGGAATATTTATGACATGAATGTGTGATATTGAAATAAAAAAACTTACATTTTTGCACAAAGGTGGGTCTTTTTTCTATACTAGTATTAATATTGTTTTGCGTCTGTTCAAACCACTTTTTTTTCTATTTCAATAAGCTGTATGCTAATTTATGGACAAGAACGGGTTTGAGGACATACTTTTTAATATTGAAATTAAAAAAAAAAATTACAACAGGAATATGTATAAACTTTGTTTTTTTTGTTATCACAATCGGACTGTTTCAAAATAACCGACATTTTATGCATGCTTGTATAAACATTAAGATCGATTAATAACGGTGATTTAAAACTATAAACATACATACTCACACAATCATCTGCATTTTTTATTGGTACTGCAAGTTGAGTTGAACAACGTGTTATTGAAACTAATGCAATTCACTTAGTTTTATATGTTCTTTTTAAGACAACAATATTGTGCTCATTTTATTTTCGCATGTTGCACAAACAATTAAAAAGACTTTAAAGCTCTGGGAAATTATCCCTGCTAGTTCCGTGAAAACTTGTCATCTCGCTCTGTAAAAGCTTGAAATCTAGCTCTGCAAAATCTTGTCATCTAATTCTGTAAAACCTTGTCGTCTAGTTCTGCAAAAGCTTGTCATCTAGCATCCAAAACTTGCCATATAGTTATGTAAAACCTTGTCCTCTAGTTCTATAAAAACCTGTCATCTTGTTCAAGCACATTTGTATTGGTCGTAACTTTGTCCAGTATGGATGGAATAGGTCATATGTAATTTTGACATATACCTGCCATGCTTGTCAGGGGGCTCGCTCATAATTCCTATGCCATTACATGAAGGTCATAATTTAAGGTCAACGGTCAAAAATAGACTTAAGCATCAGTGGGAATTACACACAACATGGCAGAATTTACAAGCCTTTTGAGATGGAGCGGCACACACAAGACCCAATATCTTAGTCAAAATTAAAGGTCACAATTCTAATTTAAAGGTCAACGAATGTATATCAATTGAGACTTTGTTTATCATTTTCCTCCAAAAGAAACAACGTATCTCTATGACAATGGCAGTCTAATTAATAATACACCCTCTGATAAGGCCCGATAAAATTAACGGAAAAACTATACAAAGAAAACACATCGTCTGTGGGTTGACTTATAGCTTCAGGTATTTTTTCATACATACTTTTTCAGTAACAGCGACCGCGTTAGGTAATTAAGTTTTATCTCGTACTTCTCTACATAGAGGATGTCAACGCGGTAGATGTTCGAGTTGAACTGCTCAGCTGAGCGTGTTGTGCGAATTTGTTAAAAAAAAAATAAACAAGCTCGACAAACTATGTCAACGTTTTGAAGATGAGACCTGCAATAGTGAGCGATATAAAGATTTGGTTTAAGTTTAAACACGCTTGTGACAGGAAGGAAAACGGATACAGATATTAAATGACATTTGCTTGAGATTGACATTGGGAGTTTAATGTTGGATTTTAAAGGTTAGTAAATTGTTGAGTGTTCGCATTGTTTGAACGATCTTAGTATACACTTGTTAACTATAAGTATTGCCACATGTTGTGCCTTTAACATTGTTTAAACGGGCAATATGAATATAAAGAGTATATAAAAATAACGTCTGAATAAAAGAACGTTTTAATGAGTTAATCTGCTGAGAGCAGACGATCCGAGAGTGGCTCATTGATGTTATGTAAATATTCGCGAGTTTCCTTGCATATGCATATAGATAGTGTAAACAACATCTCACATGTATTAATTTTAATACGTTTTTTTAAGTTGCTTATCAAAATCATGTCAGTCTTTGTGTTGTCCTTATTATCATCCTCACAACCGAGATATAAATGATTGTTTAAAATTATAAACCTAGGAAGATATAAACCATTAATTATCCAATATGCCTCTGCATGTGCGTCCAAGATGCCTGTCCAGTCCGTTGCGGAAATGTTCGTTTATAGGAAGTCTCTTCTAAACGAAAATCCAGTCATGGCAGATAGTGTCGTCCCTGATTAGCTTGTGCGGTCTACACAGGCTGATATGGGACGCCACTTAACGCAATTGAAATTAGCCCCGTTTTCCCAGAGAGCGGTTTAACAATATTTTGATAAGTTAAACCTATTTATTTTAGCTCGATTGCATCGATAGCCTTAGGCTCGTTTGAAAAGCTCTCGAGTCCGTTTCCTGTGATTATAACCAGTACTAAGTGTCTAAGGGGGAGATCGAAAGAATGCTCCCATTGTGTGTCGAACCCGTGACCTCCCGATCGCTAGGCGGACACCATATCCACTACGCCACGGCGACCTTGCAATTATCAAAGTGTATAGTATGTTTAATATACGTTTATCATATTTGGATTTTAATAGCCATTACGAGCATCAAAGTCTTTATAGCATCCCGACAGCTAAACCTAGCGAAAGCCATTGCGAAACTAGAAACTTCAGAATCTTTCAGGATCATGCGAAGTGACAACCAAATGGTTTTGTTTTCATTTTATAAATTGATATTCTTACAAATTCCAATCATATATCTAGAGGCTAGTCAACTAAACCTGGGCCGGTATTCACAAAGCTCATTATGTAAATCTTAACTTAAGTTGTTCTTTAGGGGAAAATTCGGATCATTTTTTTATTTAGAAATTAATTATTGTGTGTTAACGAAAGGATACAATATTAAAAACTTTAGCAATATTTACTTGTTTAAACCATGTTAATGTAAATATACCAAAACTTAATGTAGCTGAAGACTTAAGGAATTTTATGATTTTAATGAATATCCTTCGTTTTACCATAAGGAGCTTTGTGAATACGGGCCCAGGGACAAACAAATGTTGTTGTATAGGTCCCTGACTTAAAGGCAATATCGACGTTGTATCTCCCGAAATGTAGACACCCATTAAAACGAGCATTAAAACGAGGCATATTCCCGCTTTCCCACATTAATATGTTCTGAGATAACTGGGCATAAATCTTGTGCGTAAATTGTCATCCCAGATTAGCCTGTGCAGTCCGCAGAGGCTAATCAGGGACGACAATTTCCTCATTCATGGAATTTTTCGTTAAAATGATGTCTCTGCTTAGCAAAAATCCAGTTAAGGCGGAAAGTGTCGTCCCGGATTAGCCTGTGCGGACTGTACAGGCTAATCTGAGATGACACTTTACGCACAAGCATTTTGCCCAGTTTTCTCAGAACACGACACATATAACTATCAATCATTATATATTCGATATTGTTAAACAATAGATAAATGCACTGCCAATGTTGGACTCGAACTGACACCTCCAGAGTTCGTGCACTATATGCACGATATTGAAACAGTTAGCAACAGAACGCGTGCGCATTTATATTCTTTAAGTACCTTCTTTCCTGAGAATTTTATAAATACATTTTTTTTCCGGCGCCTAGGAACAGTGTTCCTATGACAACCTTTAATAATCATAAAACTAATCATATTATTGAGAGTTTAAAAACACAAAATGTACATAAAAGCAATCATTTAAAACATATTTTTTAAATATTGTTTAATACAAGTCCATCAATATTGCCCTTTAAATGTACATGTTAATCGATTGAACTTAACGTTAAACACTATTTTAGCATTATTTTTTCCACATGCGAAGGTTTAATTCATTTACATTTTGTCCTACTCAAATTCATACCAAATAAGTGAAATTGGAATGAAACATGTTCAATATTTTAGATTATTTATCAATCAAATGTATATTTTAGATCGCTAACGCTTCACAGTTCTGTTATTGAGCCGGTAACATTTGCTTTCATGTATTTCTTGCCTAACTTCAACAAGTGCTTTTTTAACATAAGGTTTTTATTTCAATAGTCATACACATTCAATAACATCATATGTTTATGCGACATGTCATTTTTCAAAAACATTTTACATTGGCATGAGAATTCTACATGCGACAAACCCGTTGAAATAAGGCCACACATTTAACAACCTCGAACCAAATCATCACAATCAGATACAATTACGAATTTTTTTTATTTGATTTTGTAGGTGCTACTTGAATTATCAACGATACACAATGTCTCCGGCTGATTTACTGTCGTGTAGCCTGTGTAAAACCCTGAAATCCACTGCCGCACTGCGAATGTTATAACAATGGGCATAAAGGCACCTTTCAGTTGACTCAATACAACGCAATCGGCCTATCAATTCTTCACGGTTAGCGAGCATCGATCTCAAAGATTATTAAAACCATTTCCATTCATAACTGCATTCAAAACCTATTGGTATGTCAAAAGGCCCTTTAAAGTTTAAATGAGCATGTGATTGTACACTTCAAAGATGTTCGATCACAAAACAACATCTTCAAAGATGGTTACTTGTTATAAAGTTCAGCCATATTATATGAGCTGCGTTGTAGGAAAACTGGGCTAAATGCATGTGCGTATGGTGTCGTCCAAGATTACCCTGTTCAGTCCAGACATGTTAATAAGGGATAAAACTTTACGCCTATACTGGGTTGTTATTTACAATTTAAACCAAAAATTCCATAGAAGCGGAAAGTGTCGTCCCTGATAAGACTGTGAGGACTGCTCAACCTAATCTAGATGAGACTTTACACACATGCATTAAGCGCAGTTTTCACAGGACGAGGCTCATACATTATATTGACGATTTCTTATATTATATTGAACGGACAAACATACACACTGTGTGAGTGACGGAATGACGAAGAACACACCTATCGTAAATCTGTTAACAATGGCCTGACCTTTGACATCTCGTGAAAAAAAAATCGCTGTATGCTCCAGTGAAACAAAGGTAGGAGACAAAAAAACAGACTTCAAATCTTCAATGTTAAGTATATGATAATCAGTCAGATTTGATGATAAAACATATAATAAATGGAAACAAAAACATATATTTCAAGTTCGAATTGTCACTTCCGTTCGCGAGGAATATAAGAAAAGAATATATAATGTAATACACGGCAAGCAAAAATTGCTTGAAAATAAAAGCATCTTTAAAGTGTAAACGTTAACGAAAATTCATAAAATACCCATTCACCAACCCACCTTTACGGTCAACGAATAATGATAATATACTTTGATAGGCGTCTTTTACAATTCTAACCCATCTGATTTCAAACAATTCGCAGTGAAGAGTCAACAATAATATTGATGCGCCGGATAATCGTCAAAGACGCGTTGATGTGCACATGGATTAAACTGGAGCGCACTTAACACATTTCATGATTAACTAGAATACTCGAATGACATGTTGGGACTATTTATGAAATAAATGTGTGATGTTGAAAATTGGTATTATGCGTCTATACAAAGGTGGATCGTTTTGTATATGTACATTGTCTGCATGTTATCACGTCTCTTCTTTCCATTTCAACAATCTGGGTGTTTGATGAGGACGTGAACACTTTTAAGATAATGTTTTTTTTTTATTGCGTACGTTAAACGATTTCAAATCGAATACGTTTAATTTCTGATTTTCGAAACACAAATCGGAGTGTTTCAAAATGATCGGCATGTATACGCATGCTTGAATATTCATTAAGATTTACTTATATTCGTGATTTGATTTGTCAGACACTTTATATAATAAATGTGTTCTGAGAAACGGGAACACACAATCTTGACTTTCGACTTCACACTTTAAGTTGAACAGTATTTTTCAAACTTAAATTAATAATATTTTTTTGATGAAAACTTAAAGGCAGTACGATTTTCATATGTGTAAAATTGTAATACATTGATAAAAATATGTTACAATAACACAATATAGGCAATAAAAATTATTCATTGAAACGAATTTCATAAAATGCAGCAAAGACAAGTTAGCTCTGGTTAAAGCCGATGCCGACACTTTTACTCGTATTTGCTAGAAAACAAAATTGTGTCTTTGTGTCGTATGAACGAATCTGCACTAAAACTAAATTTAGATTCACATTGTTCATGCATGATATATATGCCGGCGAATTCGGCTGGAAGCCTTTTTCGATTTCAGAATAAAACATCTGACTTATTTCGCATTTTTCGACACATATTTTTCTTAAATTTTATTTTAATTTATATTGAAATATATGTATAACAAGTTTTTTACACATTTTATATAAATTCATAAATATTTGACCAAAATCGTACAGTCTCCCTTTAAAACAACAACATCAAATGTTTTCTTTTAGCAACTTATTAGCCCAATTAGATTAAAACACTGTTCAGTTCTGTAAAAGGTTTTCATGAAGACTTTTAAAACAATACTTGTTGTCTAGTTCAGTTCAAGCCTGTTAAATATGGTTCCTGTATAGTTGTTCACAAAAATTTGTCTAAACCTGCAATATACTGGTACTTCACTGAAAGCTTGCCATAATGTTTCACAGAAGCTTTTCCATAACTTCAGATTTGTGATGCATACAATGTAATACTTTCAAATATAAATATTTGTTTCGTGTTCAGTCTTAGCATGACATATTTAACGCGTTAGGGGATACAAGCCTAAACGGCAACAGCAAAACAATTGCCGTCTCGATAATTGAGTCTTTAAGACTGCGGTGCACAGTATACGCATTCCTGCGGTGTGCTTTTCCAGAAAAATTCGCTTTAAAAAGCAATCCAATTACTAGTAGACTTGATTGTGATTGATTGCTATACCCAGAATAGTTGACTTCAATTATGTCGTCAATCGAATGGTTGATAAATTGCTTATAGCCTTTGAGGATCGATTCAGTCTGTAATTGTAACAAACTCTTTGCTTTTTATATGACACATAGGCTTTGTTTTGCATGCATCTTTAAGCGCGTATTTAGTAAATTAAATTTCAATAACTACTCCAATTGAGCTACCAAACATCATTGATTAGTCTAAATTTCAGTTAATTGATTTATTTAAGTTTTAAATAAAAACAATAACAACATAACAAAAAACGTTTAATTAAAAAAAAACTTTGAGATAAATTTCACGTGCTATTTTTGTTATTCCGTTCCCTATACATATGATGCTTAAGCAAATCTTGTATTTAAGTTCGCTAATTAATACGTTTGTATTCTTGTTCTAGAGTGTTTCGTCGCATTGCCGCTAGGTATCAAAAGCACGCGGACCATACAGGTGAATTATCGTTACACATTATAATTCTAGATTTGTGGTTATTACCGTGCCACACGTTCAATACCACCGACTCAAGTGATTAAGATTTGTATCGTGTTTATCCAATTTAAGTGTATGTTCTGTGTCATTGGTTTTTCGGTTTACATCCCCGATAGAATAATAGGTTTTGATTGAATCAAGGTGCGTCCAAATATTGACATTAGAGTCATATAATAGCAAATCGCTTAAATTGCGAGTGTATACCATCCGATATTGCTGTAAGTGGTATTGTAATTGATCTAAATACTTTAAAGAAGTAATTTACATAAACATAAAACTATATATTCAATTGACGTGTAAACATTGTGTTGTTGTTTTGCCCAATGTACTATAAATTAGATAAAAACAAAGCAGACGATAAAGCGGTATGAAACTAAATTAAAAAAGGTAGTTTCAGTTTATTGGCAAAATCAGCAAATACATGCCTTTGGCCACATAGTAAACAAATATACATAAAGATGACCACACAAATGAAATACTAAACAAAAAACATTTCACATAAATAGATAATTAAATGAATACATGAATACATAATTGGTTTTCAACGTAAACAAGAAACAACAGAGGAGCTAGGTAGCAAGGTTTTCATTTCTTTTTAACATAGCATAATAAATAAATTTGGAAATATTTCTGATTTTTTTAGAGTTAGGACTGGACATCAAAGAAACGAACTTGTTGACAGTGTAAAACGATTGGTTAACATTATACTTAATTCTTAAGTCTTGATAAAGCGTACATATACAAAAGAAGTGATATTTTGTTTCAACCATGTTACTGTTACACAGTTTGCATTTCCTGTTTTCTCTAGGAATGTTATTGTATCTAACAGTTTCTATTTCTAAAGAATGAGCGCTTAGTCTGAATCTTGTTAGAGATTTTCAATGGCAATCATAATTAACACATTCCAAATATTTTTCAAATGTATAATCCTTTTTAAAGTTAACATAATAATATAATTTACTTTGCGAATTTATCATATCATTCCATGACTGGACGTATTGATCTCGAAGACGTTGTTTAAGTTTTGAATAATGGTCTGTTATGTTAACATTTTCATGCAATACATAACTAAAGCCTAAATTGCCAATAAGGTCTTTGATAGCTTTTGGCCAGATTAGTTTAGTCATATTAATCTTCAATAAGTGACAACGAAATTTCGAATAACGTTGAAATCAGCTGAGTAGGAAAAGTGTGAAGTTTTTTAGACAAAAAATAAATTGATGGGTAGATTGCAATAATTGCGAATTTTAAATGAAAAACAGGTGGACATTGCAGGTTTCGTTGACATGGAATAAATGGAGAAGAAACTGCAAAATACTTTAAAATAAAAAAAAGTCGTACGTCAAAAAATATTGAAAACTCTTATTGTCGAACTGTTAAAAGTCAACATTTGCGTACATTTAAAATGTATTCGAAATCAAACAATCTGGATATAAGAAATGTTGCTAAACGCAAGCACATCTACACAAAAACGGACTCCATTAAGCAAAAACGGTTGTTGATTTTTTTCCCAATATAAATATCGACGTGTAAAACATCTAAACCATCGATACGAGTATAGTTTCGCCGACTTGCAGTGAAACACTATCCGACTAGAGAAGTACCGATGTTGTCATTGAAAAGATTTCAATATCAACCAAGGACTCGATGTTAAATGATTTAATAACCATGTTCTTAACGTGCGAGGCCATTTACAAAAGGGTGCGACACAATATCTAAAATACATTTCGTGATAATCTCATTGAATATTTAGAAAGAGTAAATAGTGGGAGTTATGTTATTTGTATTATTTGTAAAATTTAGTTGTCTTTCGGAATATCTTTGTGTTGGAACACTGATTATGTTTTATTTTTTTATTTTGCATTGTCTTAATCCTCGCTCGTTTCATAAACGATATCGAAAGAAAAAGCCTTTAATGTAATGATTTTGTCAGATTAAATGTAACGAAAACTTGCTATTAAAATGGACACGTCGATAAAAGATAATAGGTATAAAATTACTTTTTTAAAAGTCAGCGAGAACAGGAAAAAAAGTACATAACATCAGAAACACGGACGAATATTGATATCATAGAGACGTCGATTAAAAAAGTTGACGTTGCTCAAAAACATGTTCATGTCAGGGGACGTTATTGGAGTTGAACATAAATCACCGTGGTTACCGATTATTGACGACGAACGTCAAAATATGGAATACATAGAAAGGTATTTTGATTGGATGATTATTATAAGACACACATTTTATTTAAAATATGTAAAGCTTCACTTGGTGAACTAAATCCGATTCAGTCATCGTGGACAAACTGGTGTAAGAGTTTTCTGGATCCCGTTAGTATAAACATTGTACGACATAAGTATTTGGCGATGCCATTTTTAAGAATTGAGCCGCACTCTGTGGAAAGGTGGCTTAATGCAAGTTTCGTCCCAAATTAGCTTGTGTACTCCACTCAGGCTTATTATCCCGGCACTTTATACCTAGACTGGATTTTCTTTTAAAATATGCTTCCTTTAAACGAACATACCATAGAAGCGAAAAGTGTCGTCCTTGATTAGCCGGCGCGGACTGCATCGGCTTATATGAGTCGATACTTTACGCACGTGCATTATGCCCCGTTTTCCAAGAGAGCGGCTCAAATATAATGTCTCGGCAACACCGAATGTGATTAGTAAATGACAACAATGCTATTCATTCCCCCTTTTCGGCGTTCTCTTTATTTGGTGTTAGCTTAAGGACCCTGTTATAAATTCGTACAGTATCTGTGTTGAGCATTTGTTTTGTAAGTTCTTATATTCTTATATTCTTGTCTTCGTAACAGGTTTTAACGTTATAAATAGAAAATTCATACAAATTAAACTTTCTTGTTTGCACCATGAAATAATTTGAACTTAATGCATTTCTAAATATGTTAAATATTATGAAAGGATCAGCAAAATGCTCATGCAGCTAATATACTGTTCCAAATGCAAAAATAATTATTCTAAACGATTGTGATATAAAAACAATACAAAAACACAAAAATGGATCAAACGTTGTTATATAATTGGTACCAAAACAAACATAACTGTGCATGAAGTATTTAAACAATTAGTATAGCTTATACTTATCGTATAGAGAATATGGACATAAACTGAGATAAACAGATAAAGTAAATGTGTACTTACTTTTGCAAATGCTTAAATGAGTTAATTAACCACACTCAGCCTAATGTTTCTGCTCTTTACTTCTTTTAAAAACATATTCATCAAATTACATTCTCGGTAACCCAGTGTTGATTCCATTTATCGCACAGAGTGTAACGGTAAACCAGACTTTTTTCCCACGTTATATGCAAACGTAAAAGAGAAAAATACCATTTTGACTAGTAAAAATGCTTGTTATAACTCAACGCAGGCTCTATTTCGTGGGCAATTCATTTTTATATAATTTACAACCATTGGAAACTAACGCCTTTTTCAGGCTTCTACATTCACCATTGTTCGACAACGGCCCCGGTTACATGGCGGACTTAATGTTGCCTAGCAAAAATACAGCTGCGGTCTATGGGGGCTCCGACCCGGAAGAAATATTTGGTGAAACTCTTAAACTTTTATTTAAAAAAAAAACACAAAACCACAACACAACAACAACTCAACAACACCAACTGGTAAATAACAAAAAAAAAACAACACATGAACAATGGGAAAAAAGCAAGTGTGTAATAGAAAAAAAACTTTTTAAGTAATGAAAATAAAGATGATTTTCATATCCATAGATTGACAGACGTTGATGCTATAGTCTTGACTTGAGGCAATTTAATAATTTTATATGCTATAAATATGAATACCATTTCTTTTCGAAACAAACCAAACACGAAAAGCGACGAAAACAAATATTGGTTAAATTCCATATTTTCTATTTTCAATATATGAAGAAATATAATTTCACTTGTATAAACTGATAAACTATGATTAAGTTGCTTGGATACTTATTTAATACTTTTAAAAGGCTCGACAAGTTAAACAATTGTGTCAAGCCCGCTTGCGGTCAGTTCGATTAAGGCGTCTCAAAAGCGGTTCGGTGCGTGCGTGCGAGCGTCGGTCCGTCCCTCCGAGCATGTCAAGATAGTCACTTTACAATGTATAATGACATTTGAAATAAACATATCACAAGTTTTATCATGTGTAGATATGGTGTCGCTTGTAAAACCCATGTCCCTACCACAACGGTTAGCGAACAACTGTTGTGCCTTCAGCGCTTTGAGTATGTCCTCATTATGAGGCAGTCGTATTTGCTGAACTAATTTAGTACTGAATCATTGAAAAATACCTTTCATTTCGATACAATTTTTCGGTTTAACATATGAATGCTTGATGAATAATCGTTGCTTTAATGTATACATGATTTAGACTTCATCACAATACGATCCGTGCAAGAACGCTATGGAAATATAGAAACTCCACGCGGCAAAATTGGCCGCCATGACAGGTCCTCTATGAAAACGAGGCTATCTACCAAAACGAGACTGAATTCGAAACCTTTGCCCAGCAGTTCCCCATCGATGACTCGATAGCAGAGTGCTTTGCCACTACGGATGGAAACGCGGATAAACTAGATAACAAATATGTGCCTGTTAGTATTTTGCAGTATTTGCATTCAGTGTTATCTTAAAATCTTAAATATATGCACGAAATTCCATTTCCTAAAACGTGAAGATTTATAGGACCAAATTTTACAAATTATATGTCAACATATGTAAAAATTAGGAATCATTTTGGAAATAGTTTTAAGGACGTATTTTTAAAGCATCAAGAGTATTCAAGTAATATAAATATAATTAGTGAACAGAGCAGATTAACGACGTTGAGGCCCATAGACAGTGATACTTTTGGGGCCCCGCATCAGGCCCCTAGTCGGCTTAGTGTCTACTAGAACGCCTGTGCCCAGTCGATTTCAATCGTTTGAATTAGCCTACAAATGACAAGGCTGGCAAAATATAAAATGTGACAATGTCCTTTAATAGGTGTAAAATGTCATTATAATACCGCAATGCCAATACGACATTATAATTATTAGATTAAGAATTAAAAAAAACAGTCGCTGTAGTCTGCATAAGGTTTATATAAAATCATTTGCTTTGTCAAGTCATTGGATAAGGCTAAGTAGGTACGTATTTTTTGCATTCGCCACGGTCTCATGAGGCCCCTAAAAGTCGCGCGGCCCATAGGCAGCTGCCTATTCTGCCAAATTGGTAGTCCGGAATTGTTAGTGAAGTTTGTGACTGTAACCGAGCTTTTGTATGAAATGTCATCATATTTTTGTGTGACTCTCTCGCATATTCCATTTAAAACAACGATTTTCTACAAAATATACATGATCTCATATTGTACAGAATTGAGGACACACTGGTCATATACGAATTCCATTAATGCGTTTGTGTTTTCATGTTTTATTCAGGGAGGCAAACGGCCTCAGATCTCCGCCAAGTTCAGCAAACTGAAGAAACGGTTCGGTAGAAGGTCAGCAGACGACATCAGTCTTATATCAGAAGAAGATCACAGATTACGTGACTTGAAACGACCAAAGAAATCTGGCGGTGTTTTAAGCAAACGTCATTTATAGCGGGGTTTTGTAGCGTCAACAAATAAGAAAAATACAAGTTAATAAGCGAACAAGAACCACATAGCACACGACATACGGAAGACTTTTTCATACCAGACATTCAAGTTCGTAGTTCGGGCTCAACGATAACTGCCGAGGTTCACCACATTGATAGTTCCGCGAGTGATTCGCAGATTACGTCAATTTCGGGATCTGTATCGTATGCGCACAGTTTATCGTCTGGAAAAAATACTTACGAGCTACAGCGAGAATCGACGACATTGGAGAGCGTCTTCGAGGACGAGTTTGATGCATTACTGCACGGCAACACAACAGAAATGGTAAACTTATGCAGGCAGTTAAAACTATTGCTGATCGTGAAAACAAGAGTTGGTGTCATAAAAATTATGTCCCCAATAGTAGTAACAGGATATAACTTTAATTTCATGCATAGGTCAGTTACATTTCATGATCGTCCATTACTTTTTTTAAATCTAAATCTAAATAAAAAGCTACGCATATAGAAAGAAATACGCGCAATAAACTGTTTTAATCAGTGTTTGTTCCTTGAAGGCTTTTTTAAATCATGCAGTTTTCTCCTTTCGATCTTTACCCTGCAGTTTGTACACCCCTACTTTGAAACATTCGGTTACAATTGCCCAATCCAAAAATACGAGATATTTTTTACCCATAATTAAGGGCCGCAACAACGAGCGGTACACAAATCCTGACTTGTTCAAGATTTTGAGAATAGAGGATCTCCCGCCCGATCAAGTTCTTAAACTTCGCGACCAACGCGGTAACACGCTACTTCATAGAAGCATGCTAGTGGGAAATCCGGATCTAGTCAAATAAGAAAATCCAGGAAATGACGTCATATATCATCGCCGAAAACGAGACCGCGGTGGATATGGCGGCGAAGGTAATGACCACTCTGTCTTAGGCGAACACCTTTTGAGTTAAGCTGTCCAGTTTCCACAGTTTTGTGTGCAATATTTGTATGTTTAAGAGTTATGACTGAAGGCATATTGTTATTAAATGAACACGTAATTGCATGGCCAGAGCATGAATCGTGTACGGGCAATGAATTATAGGAAGAGTATAACGCCTGTATAAGAGACGATGCGCGGTAAGTGAATAATGGCAGTACATGCATGTGTAAGACAATATGCAAGGTTAGTAATTATTTACAGTACAGGTATGTGTAAGATGTGTAAGACAATATACGCGTTTAGTAATTAATTGCAGTATAGGCATGTGTAAGACAATATGCGCGGTTAGTAATTAATTGCAGTATAGGCATATGTGAGACAATATGCACGGTTAGTAATGAATTGAAGTGCAGGAATGTGTAAGACAATATGCGCGGTAGGTAATTAATTGCAGTACAGGTATGTGTAAGACAATATGCGCGGTTAGTAATTAATTGCAGTACAGGTATGTGTAAGACAATATGCGCGGTTAATAATTAATTGCAGTGCAGGTATGTGCAAGACAATATGCGTGGTTAGTAATTAATGGCAGTGCAGATTTTTGTAAGACAATATGCGCGGTTAGAAATTAATTGAAGTGCAGGAATGTGTAAGACAAAATGCCCGGTTAGTAATTAATTGCAGTACATGTATGTGTAAGACAATATGCGCGGTTTGTAATTAATTGCAGTGCAGGTATGTGTCAGACAATCTGCGCGGCTAGTAATTAATTGCAGTACAGGTATGTGTAAGACAAGTTTCGTTGTATACATGTTAGTGATTATTTGCAGTATATGCCTGTATAAGAGACGACGCCCGGTTAGTGATTAATTGAAGTGCATGCCTATATAAGAGACGATGCGTGGTAAGTGATTAATTGCAGTATATGCCTGTATAAGAGACGACGCGCGGTTAGTGATTAATTGCAGTATATGCCTGTATAAGAAACGATGCGTGGTTATTGATAAATTGCGAAATAGGCCTGTATAAGAGACATAAAGCGGTCAATGATTACTTAATTATATGCCAGTATACGAGACGATGCGCGGTTTTTGATAATATGCAGTATTATGCCTTTATAAGTGACGATGCGCGGTAAGTGATTAAATGCAGTATTATGCCTGTATAAGTGACGATGCGCGGTTAGTGATTAAATGCAGTATTATGCCTGTATAAGTGACGATGCGCGATAAGTGATTGTATGCAGTATAGGCATGTGTAAGAGTATATGCGCGGTAAGTGATTGAATGCAGTATAGGCCTGTGTAAGAGACGATGCGCGATTAGTGATATAATGCAGTATAGGTATATGTGAGAGAATATGCGCGCTTAGTGATAACATGCAGTATACGCATGTGTGAGAGAATATGCGCCGTAAGTGATTAAATGCAGTACAGGCATGTGTACGAGAATATGCGCGGTTAGAGATTAAATGCAGTATAGGAATGTGAGAGAATGTGAGAGAATATGCGCGTTAAGTGATTAAATGCAGTTCATGACTGTATACAATTTGAGTGGATAGTTATATAGTTATGATCATTAATAGGTTATGGTGGCCATCTTGGCGGCCATTTTGGACGCCATGTTAGATTTGTGTGTAATATAATAAACTTAAACAATGTCTGATGATCTGTTTGTGTTCTTTTCCGATTGAAACCTATGTATAGCCACCAAAATAATCAAATTTGAGTGGATATTTACATAGTTATGATCATTAATAGGTTTTGGCGGACAATTTGGACGCCATGTTGGATGTGTGTGTACTATTGTAACCTTAAACAATGTCTTAAGACCTTTTTGTGTTCTTTGTCCCTTGAAACCTAGGTATAGACACCAAATTAATAAAATTTAATTGTATAGTTACATAGGTATGATCATTAATCGTTATTGGCGGCCATCGTGGCGGCCATCTTGAAAAAACTACTTGCTGGAAGTCCGATTGTGGTAAATTTTTTATATGTTTTAAAGGACCTTCTTCCTTACCAGGATTAGTTAAATTACCTTTTGTAGCAATTGTTTGGTGGTTGAAGGTATTTTTTTTCATATATTGACCCTACTAGTAAGTGATTAAATGTAGTATAGGCCTGTATAAGATAATATGCGCGGTTAGTGATTACGTGCAGTAAAAGCATGTATAAGAAAGTATGCGCAATAAGTTACTCAATGCAGTATAGGCCTGTATAAGCGACGATTCGCGGTAATTGAATTTATGCAGTATAGGCCTGTATAAGAGACGATGCTCGGTTAGTGATTTAATGTAGAAGGTGCATCTGTCGGTAAAAACTTAGAATATGGGCAAACATGCATATGTTTTCTATAAGTTGTATGATACTCTGTATTTGGGTAGTTATTGAGTCCCAAATAGAGAACACAGGTACGTGTGTGAATGTTTCACAAATATGCAACACTTTCGAATAACTGCTTACATGCTCAGTGCATGCTTATTTTTTGTACATAGTGTAGTTGCAATAAACTGAGTTAATAAATGAAATTTAGTTTATTTATCAGTGTATTTTAACCCTGGTGTTGCAGCATGGCCAGTTTGACTGCCTGAAGGTGATGTTGGAGCGATCTCAGAGACGCCACGCGCTCGGTCTCGCCATGTTTAACCGTCTGCTCAATGTCTGAGCGCAGTGCGGACAGGTATAGCATCCGCGAATATAATTATGGTTATGTTTGATGTGACTTGTGTGCTACAGACCAGCACTGGACCGAGAAGACCATTTCAATAAACCATGGTTGTTAATGGCAACTGGTAAACTAGTCGCACTCATTTTATGAGACGCAAAATGATAAGTTGCAAAAATTTGCAAATGGTTAACGAATCGTAAGTAGCTAAGGGCGACTTATTGAAACGGTTTGTATGGTCTGTTATGGTGTTGGAAGTTGAACAAATAATTCACTATTCACCGATACCAAACTAACAAGTATTCTGGCAGCTCTTGTCATCAGGGACGTGATTCAGATGCAGTCGATCACAAAATCACAACAGTGAATTGGACGTCTTTTCGTCAACCATTTTCGTTTTGTTCTGTATTTTAGTTTTTGTTTTCTTGTATTTTAGTTTCGTTTTACTTATAGTGTTATTTTATTTCGACAAAGCACTCGTATATTTAGCAATAATGCATTGAACTAATCGAAAGCTTATTTGCTTTCCATTATTCAGGCCGAGTGTTAATACTTTCTGCTGAATTCTGTGACACGTGATCCACACAGCGCAAGCGCACTTCCTGGACGACGTGCGCGGTAATACTGCTGCGCATCCTGCGGCCTAACATGGACATGTCCAATGTTTACACGTAGGTATGTTCTACAGTTTTCTTATCACGTCTATCTAGAGAGATATTGATCAAGTAACAAGAAATGAAGAATCTAACGCCATTACAAACTGAATCAATCCTTATCTAAATTACACATTTGAATTAAGGACAGTAGAATGTAACCTTATGATAACCTTTCAGTTTGCTTATCAGATTCTTGCTTTCATGATGTGTTAGTCAACGTAAAATTAGGTGAATGTCAAGTTAATTAACTTCATTTTAAAACACAATTGTTAGATGTTAGCTAAAAATCAACACTTTGCAGAAGAACTGTCATATGCGACTTAATTTGCTATACATATATGTGGCGTGTTCTGAGATTTTTGGTCAAAATGGGGTACATGGACGAAACGGAGTTATTCACATTTTCAGAAGCTTCAATGGATGTTGAACTCGGAAAAATTAAGATGTTTGCAATATTTCTAAATTTAAGGTAAAAACGGCCGATTTAGAAATGCCTATTAAAACACACAAAAATACATTTCTTTATTTATTTTCATGCCAATAAAATAGGTAAATACATTTTTAATAAATCTACTAGTGCAGGAATNTGTTTTTTTTTTGTTTTTTTTTTTTTAAATGATATAAGGAAATAAAATACTTCCATACCTAATGCAGATACAAAGTCAAAGTGCAAATAGCAATCGATATGGTTTCTTGTATTAATTTGCTTTAAATTAATGTGCAGTGCATTTGGATCTTATAAGACAACTAACATTTAACCCATTGAAACAAATATTATTGCACTGCAAAATAATTCTTAAAAACTATACCATTATATTCTAAAGTTTACATCTTCTCTTTTTCAAATATAATCAGTGATTGTTTTTAAGGTATCTCAATGTTTAAGTTGTCCTGTAACCATTGGTTTCCAATGTATATACACAAAATAATTTATTTACAAGAGGTAAACTAAAATGATTTATTTAAAAAACATGAACATTACGTTTTATGTTTATAAAACCTTGCAAACAAAAATACACAACCTAATCAAAATTGCATGTTTGCAATCTCTAAGTAATTAAGATATAATGGTAATCAATGATAATATAAATTTATCAAGAAAACAAAACAGATCACAAAATTAAGTACATACATAGGCAAACATACTTTTTTCTGTTTTAATCAATTTTCATGTAATGGTTTCATTAATATTACATATTGCTATCTTTGAACCTATCATCAAGAAATTCAGGAATCATTTTGGTTAAAGGGTAAGTTATATAACCACGATTAAAGCTTTGTGGTTACCATGGAAACCATAACAAAAATCATGCAGTAATATAAGTCGCTTTTGTAGAATAAAATATAAATTATTAAAATAAAACTGCATAATAAAATGAGTATAGGTAAAATGTCTCCTTCATTCAAACATATTCCATAAATATGAGTAAGGCCTCAGTGTTTTATTTGCTTAAAAATCGGGGCCGGTTACTGGACCCATTCCCAATGGAAAAAAAAGTAGATATTTTTTTACCAAATGGGACCAATTCCCAATTGAAGGTTTAAAAAAAGTTTTTCTATTTTAGATCTCAACATTAATTTCATCTCCCATTGAGCTCTATAAGTTGAACCTTAGAAAATATTATTATATTTAAACACTTTTATTTTCTATTTTGAAGCATTTGTTAGCAAAACAACAATAACACTAATTTCCCAATTTTAGTCAAAATGCCTTGATTTTTACCAATCCAAAGGGACCGAAACCATTCCCAAAAGGTTGAAAAAAAACATTGCGGTCTTGCGGCAGTTTACTCTTAAATCTATTATGGTCATAGCACATTATCATAAATTGCTCATGATTTTAAAATGTTTTAGTAAATAGCTGTAATAAGAGCTGTTATTAGTCACATATTGTTGGCATTGTTATATCCGCAAGTGGGGTGAACAGCAATAGTTTGTTTTGCACTGCATTCTAATTCTTGCTCTTTTATCACAGGCATTGAGCAGAAAGGCTAAGACTTAGTATTGTCTGTTGGTGTGGTATACAGTAAGTTATAAAACTTCTTCTCACGAAGTTCATATATTTGTTTACATCTTCTGCACAGGGACCCTGTCTGGCTTTAAATCTTCTTGCTGGCTTGTTTAATGTTATTCTGTGTTATCAGTTGTCATGAATTTAAGCAAATTAAGGTCATAATACTGCTCATTTTGTTTAAAGGGATTTTTTCACGTTTTGATAAATTGAAAAAAAAAATGAAAAACATTGTTTCCGATTCACAAATGTTCTTTGTATGATATATGCGAGTATATAGTAATACTGAACATTTACCATGCTCTAAAATATCCAGTATATGCATCTTATGCCAATTTAAAAGTTGAAAATTATAAAGCATCCCAAACACAAAATGATTTAATAATTTGGAGAGTTCTGTTGTTATCATTATATTTTGTGACACTACGAGGATTGCTTACAATACATAAAGTATAAAATACACCATTCACTGAATGAGCACGGATGAACGAGTGGTCTAAATGCTATATATATATATATATTATATATTTGCTCTGCTACATCCAAACATATGTTCCTTTTACAAGTTAAATGGACCAACATACTGTTTATATTTTAAAATTCTGTTATGAAAGAAAATCGTAAACAACGCTAAAGAATTGTGTGTTCGCCTATAAACAGTATGTTGGTCCATTTAACTTGTAAAAGGAACATATGTTTGGATGTAGCAGAGCAAATTCAGCCAATACTTATAATTAACAATTCTCCATTGCAATTAAAAATACATCGAAGTTAAGTTTTCCAGAAAATACGCTGTAATTTCAATTATTGTGAACGTCATAGGTGTAGAGTGGTTTAACTGATTGTTATTCGAGTGCATTTTCAACATTCTCATTTATTACCTCATGGTTTTAAATTTCGAAAAACAAATGAAAAATAACTGGTTTCAGGTTTACAGGAACTATTGCATGTGTAACCCGTTCATTTATATTATCTCTTAACGGGAATGCGTGGATATAACGGGCGTATTAAACGTTAAATACAAAAGCGTTTCGTTGTTGAATGAGTAAACAGACAGAACAGTATCTCATCATTCGAGTACATACTAATTTGTCTGCACTACAAATCAATGATAACTCTTAAACAAACATATCTGTCTATCTTGTCGTTCCGTAATATCTCATTAATTGGAAATCGGTCATAGTATTGACAGGGGTGGCATTTTGACAGGCTTCAATATTTTCAGATAACGCTAAGTGGATTTTCGGAAAATCCAGTTAAGAAAAAACTTTTTTTCGGCGTAGCTGTCTTACCCGGGTTTTGAACTTTCTTGACCTTTATCAATAGCCAATAAAATGTTTGAGAAATGTGCGGCCAGTAGACCCGAATGAATTGGCCAAATTGAAAATAATAGGGATGCAGCATTGCGTTTTGCAGCGATGCGAGCCGAATGCTGAGCGTGAGGCTATCGTATCTCATTTTTTTTTAAAAATAATGAGTATGTACAACAATTTACACCCAACTATCCAAATTATGTTATTCAAACTTAATTCATTATTATTAAATCCGTGTAATGTATCATATATACATACCGGATTGGTACAAATTTCAAAAGCAGTTGGAAAAATTCACAACAAGGCAAAACATCGAAGTACAAGTGCAAACATATCATATATAACTCGACGCAAAATACCAAAACCTGCGTGGCGCAGTGGTAGTGCAATAGCTTATGCTCCCAAAAGTCACGGGTTCGAATCCGGAATATGGCAACCTATAGTACTGAATTTGTTCTTGCTAATATAATTAAGTAAGGCTATTTAATGTGTTATATATTGTAAGTTAACAGTTTTTAAGTCATATTTTTCAAAAATACGAAAATCTGTGAACAAGTCTCTTTAAAAACCGTTGGCTTCCACCAAAAATCTGAGCACTGTCAAATAATGGTCATGCTATGAAACTGACACAAGTGTTTACAAACATCACCATTTCTTAATGCTTATTTTTGTTGCAAGTAAAATTATTTAAAAAGCGCGTGACCTGAGACATGTTTGTTGAGAAAATGCGCTTATAATGCACTTTTAAGATGAAAAATAAAGTTTTCCTGTGAATCTCTATGATTCAATGAATCTTACCGATTTCTGACATGACGAACGACATATATGCACACTTGGGTTTGTTATCCCGTATACAATTTTTGAAAAATCTTTAAACGCACAGCAGTTTGTTGAAAATATAGCATCATAACCTTTAAATGTGCAATTAATCACAAACTAAAGTGATTTTTTTTTTAGAAAATAGGCGTCTTAAGTACTTTTAAGATCAAAAACAAACCTTTTCTTTTATTTTGTATTCTACGAATACTCTGACCGATTACTGAAATGAAAACAACATATGATCACACTTTGGTTAGTTAAGTTGTTAACCTTACATCATAGCATTTTAGCGCGCTTGCATATTTCTATTTTCAATAAAGCGTGCGGAAGCTAGTGCTTTTTCAGAAACCAAGAGATATTATCGGTTAAACGTGAAAGCTATGGTGTATCGTAATACTCTCGACGTGATTTATCTGTTTACTTTGCCATTCAGTGTGTCTTGTTTTGAACAGTTTTAAATTAAAATTCTTTAATCGATTACATAACAGAATTCACTTGATAGTTTTACATTTTTGTGATGACCTTTTTATATAGTAAAATTATACTCGTGAAGATATAGCATTTCCTGCAAAGTGATTTTTTTTCAAACAATCTGAGAGGGCGAGTTGAGATGACCCTGTGTAACTTAATAATGGTATTAATAAAAGTAAACAGACAATTGTTATTTACACACAAAAAAACGGCAACAGTATGCCACTCGTTTTCCCCATTTTAATTCGACTGTAGCATTTGCAAATGCACGCATATTAAATTTGCAAGAGTGTGTTATTGTAACACGTGTTGTAACGTTCTTATCATCTAGCTTGTATGGCATGCTCTTATACGTGGCGTGTTCTGAGAAAACTGGGCATAATGCTTGTGCNCTGTCTCGATGTTAGTAGTTTGGTTTGTCTGTCTCAATGTGAGTTGTCTGGTTTGTCTGTCTCGATGTGAGTAGTCTGGTTTGTCTGTCTCGGTATGAGTAGTATATTGTGTCTGTCTCGGTGTAAGTAGTCAGTAGTTAAGTTTGTTTGTCTTGATGTGTGTTGTCTGGTTTGTCTGTCTCGATGTGAGTTGTCTTTTTTGTCTGTCATGATGTGAGTAGTCTGGTTTTTCTGTCTCGATGTTAGTAGTTTGGTTTGTCTGTCTCAATGTGAGTCGTCTGGTTTGTCTGTCTCCTTGTGGTAGTCTGGTTTGTCTTTTTCAATGTGAGTAGTCTGTTTTGTCTGTCTCGATGTGAGTAGTCTGGTTTGTCGGTCTCAATGTGAATAGTCTGGTTTGCCTGTCTCGGTGGGAGTAGTCTAATGTGTCTGGCTCGGTGGTCGTAGTCGGCTTTGTCTGTCTCGGTGTATGAAGTCTGGTTTGCCTGTCTCAATGTGAGTAGTTTGGTTTGTCTGTCTCAATGTGAGTAGTCTGGTTTGTCTGTCTCGATGTGAGTAGTCTGGTTTGTTTGTCTCGGTGTGAGAAGTCTAGTTTGTCTGTCCCGGTTTGAGTAGTCTGGTTTGTCTGTCTCGGTGTGAGTAGTTTTGTTTGTCTCTCTCGGTGTGAGTAGTCTGGTTTGTTTGTCATGATGTGAGTAGTCTGGTTTTTCTGTCTCGATGTTAGGTGTTTGGTTTGTCTGTATCAATGTGAGTCGTCTGATTTGTCTGTCTCGAAGTGAGTAGTCCGGTTTGTCTGTCTCGGTGGAAGAAGACTGGTTTGTTTGTCATGATGTGAGTAGTTTGGTTTGTCTGTCTCGGTGTGAGTAGTCTGGTTTGTCTGTCTCGATGTGAGTAGTCTGGTTTGTCTGTCTCGGTGTAAGTATCTGGTTTGTATGTCTCGATGTGAGTAGTCTGGTTTGTGTGTCTTGGTGTGAGTAGTCTGGTTTGTCTGTCATGATGTGAGTAGTCTGGGTTGTTTGTCACGATGTGAGTAGTCTGGTTTTTCTGTCATGAAGTGAGTTGTCTGGTTTGTCTGTCTCGGTGTGAGTAGTCTGGTTTGTCCGTCTCATGTAAGTAGGCTGGTTTGTCTGTTTCGGTGTGAGTAGTCTGGTTTGTCTGTCATGATGTGAGTAGTCAGGTTTGTCTGTCTCGGTGTGAGAAGTATGGTTTATCTTTCTCGATGTGAGTAGTCTGGTTTGTCTGTCTTAATTTGAGTCGTCTGGTTTGTTTTTTTCGATGCGAGTCGTCTGGTTTGTCTGTCTCAATGCGAGTAGTCTGGTTTCTCTGTCTCGGAGTGAGTAGTCTGGTTTGTCGGTCTCAATGTGAAAAGTCTGGTTTGTCTGTCTCGGTGTGAGTAGTCTAGTGTGTCCGTCTCGGTGTAAGTAGTCTGGTTTGTCTGTCTCGGTGAAAGTAGTCTGGTTTGCCTATCCCAATTTAAGTAGTCTGGTTTGTCTGTGTGGATGTGAGTAGTCTGGTTTGTCTGTCTCGATGTGAGTAGTTTGGTTTGTTTGTCGCGGTGTGAGTAGTCTGGTTTGTCTGTCTCGATGTTCGTAGTCGGGTTTGTATGTCTCGATGTGAGTAGTCTGATTTGTCTGCCTTGGTGTGAGTAGTCTGGTTTGTCTGTGATGCTGTGAGTAGTCTGGTTTGTCTGTCTCGATGTAAGTAGTCTGGTTTTTCTTTCATGATGTCAGTTGTCTGGTTTTCCTGTCTCGGTGTGAGAAGTCTAGTTTGTCTGTCCCGGTGTGAGTAGTCTGGTTTGTCTGTCTCGGTGTGAGTAGTCTGGTTTGTCTGTCTCGTTGTTAGTAGTCTGGTTTGTCTGTCATAGTGTGAGTAGTCTGGTTTTTCTGTCTCGATGTGAGTAGTCGGGTTTGTCTGTCTCAATGTGAGTCGTCTGGTTTGTCTGTCTCTATGTGAGTAGTCTGGTTTGCCTGTCTCGGTGTGAGTAGTCTGGTTTGTCTGTCATGATGTGAGTAGTCTGGTTTGTCTGTCTCGGTGTGAATAGGCTGGTTTATATGTCTCGATGTGAGTTGTCTGGTTTATCTGTCTTGGTGTGAGTAGTCTGGTTTGTCTGTCATGATGTGAGTAGTCTGGTTTGTCTGCCTCAATGTGAGTAGTCTGGTTTTCTGTCATGATGTGAGTTGTCTGGCTCGGTGTGAGTAGTCTGGTTTGTCCGTCTCGATGTAAGTAGGATGGTTTGTCTGTCTCGGTGTGAGTAGTCAGGTTTGTCTGTCTCGGTGTGAGAAGTATGGTTTGTCTTTCTGGATGTGAGTAGTCTCGTTTGTCTGTCTGATGTGAGTCTTCTGGTTTGTTTTTTACGATGCGATTCGTCTGGTTTGTCTGTCTCAATGCGAGTAGTCTGCTGTGTCTGTCTCGGAGTGAGTAGTCTGGTTTGTCGGTCTCAATGTGAAAAGTCTGGTTTGTCTGTCTCGGTGTGAGTTGTCTAGTGTGTCCGTCTCGGTGTTAGTAGTCTGGTTTGTCTGTCTCGGTGTAAGTAGTCTGGTTTGCCTTTCTCAATGTGAGTAGTCTGGTTTGTCTGTGTCGATGTGAGCAGTCTGGTTTGTCTGTCTTGGTGTGAGTAGTTTGGTTTGTTTGTCCCGGTGTGAGTAGTCTGGTTTTTCTGTCTCGGTGTAAGTAGTCCGGTTTGTATTTCTCGATGTGAGTAGTCTGGTTTGTCTGTCTTGGTGTGAGTAGTCTGGTTTGTCTGTCATGATGTGAGTAGTCTGGTTTGTCTGTCTCGATGTGAGTAGTCTAATTTGTCTTTCATGATTTGAGTTGTCTGGTGTGTCTGTCTCGGTGTGAGTAGTCTGGTTTGTCCGTCTCGATGTAAGTAGGCTGGTTTGTCTGTCTCGGTGTGAGTAGTCTGGTTTGTCTGTCATGATGTAAGAAGTCTGGTTTGTCTGTCTCGGTGTGAGAAGTATGGTTTATCTTTCTCGATGTGATTAGTCTGGTTTGTCTGTCTCGATGTGAGTCGTCTGTTTTTTTTTTTCGATGCGAGTCGTCTGGTTTGTCTGTCTCAATGCGAGTAGTCTGGTTTGTCTGTCTCGGTGTGACTAGTCTGGTTTGTCTGTCTCGATGTGTGTAGTCTGATTTGTCTGTCTCGATGTGAGTATTCTGATTTGTCTGTCTCGATGTGAGTCGTCTGGTTTGTATATCTCAATGCTAGTAGTCTGGTTTGTCTGTGTCTGTGTGAGTAGTCTGGTTGGTCTGTCTCGGTGTGAGTAGTCTGATTTGTCTGTCTCGATGTGAGAAGTCTGGTTTGTCTGTTTCGATGCGAATCGTCTGGTTAGTCTGTCTCGGTGATATCACGTACTTGTACTACCGTAGTTACACACCCACAACGAAGAAGTGTAGGTCAACTTGATTCACAATCGACACCCGTCCGTCTGTCTAGCTGTCCGAAGTCTTTTGACTTGTTCTTCTTAGTTCGCCTACACTTTTCAACTTGCAATATTGAAACTTGCATAATATCATTTATTTATGCATAGGCCATTTAGTTATTATCAACACGTATTCATCAGTTTGGGTAAAAAATGTTTGAGCCTGTCATGTCATCCCATTTTAGCGTATTAAGTCTGTGTGGGTTTTATTCCCGGGCGGAAATTTCCGCCTTGGATGGATTAGATTTTATAAGAGACTTCCTTGAAATCAAACATGCTATTATCAGGAAAAGTTTCCTTTTTGATTTGACTGTGTGGAAAGACTGCACAAGTTACTAGTAATTTAAGTTTTGTGCAAATCAACCCTAATTAAGATATGCACGATTTGTTTCCCATCATTCCGCCTTTTGTAAAAAAAATTGTCTTGATTGAATAAGTTTATATATATATATACGACATATA
>VMBQ01004185.1:60973-79969 GCA_007657795.1 Dreissena rostriformis | reverse complement strand
GCAGATCAAATACTAGTAGATTGCCCATTTTCCGCACATGCATTAAGCCCCAGAGAGCAGATCAAATACTAGTAGATTGCCCATTTTCCGCACATGCATTAAGCCCCAGAGAGCAGATCAAATACTAGTAGATTGCCCATTTTCCGCACATGCATTAAGCCCCAGAGAGCAGATCAAATACTAGTAGATTGCCCATTTTCCGCACATGCATTAAGCCCCAGAGAGCAGATCAAATACTAGTAGATTGCCCATTTTCCGCACATGCATTAAGCCCCAGAGAGCAGATCAAATACTAGTAGATTGCCCATTTTCCACACATGCATTAAGCCCCAGAGAGCAGATCAAATACAAGTGGCTGCCTTATATCATGGTTATCTACCATTATTTAAGAAATAATATTTTTCTATCATGGTTTGTTGTCGAATAACCCACAGTAAGAAGTATAGATGCGTAGGAATTAAATCACGAGTGCGAAGCACGAGTGATTTGATAACACGCATCTATACTCCTTATTGTGGATTATTCGACAACAAACCATCACTGAAAAGTATTATTTCGATTCTAACACGATTCTGATTGATTTGGTTCAAGCATTTGAACGTGAACTATATTTTTCAATACTCCGCCCTTCTTTGTAAAAAGTTCACTATTAAGTGACGTCATTGAATCGTAACAAACATATGACGTCATTTTCATTCATAAATCTTTTGCAAATGACATCACTTTCATTGAGAACAAAAATTGTAGAAACTAAATGACGTCACGTTTATTGATGCTACTGAAAAGCTGACATGCTATAAATGTTTTCTTAATTACGTTTCCTAACAAATAACATTCTTTGTAGGCGTGGTTATGCCACTTATCACCAACTATACATTTTGTTGTTTCATTACATGTATATACATGCTACATTTATAACATTTCTTCAAGAGCGGGTTTTAGCACGTGCATTTTACTGCCATATTTTCTTTATTTATTCGGAACTATTTTCGAAACATTAAGCTCCGCCCATAATTATTGCAGAATAACCCACACTTGATTTCCTTCTTTGTCTATAGAAAACAAGTCAAGTGTAGTGTTAGAATTAGTTATATACCACCATTTTTTTGTCTACCATCTAGTGAGATAAAAATCTTATAGCATATTTTCATGCACATAGTAAAAACATTGATAGTTTGTTAGAAAATACATCAACTGCTTGTTCAAGAGAAGTACAATTAAAATAGTTAAACAACTAAAGATGATAAGTTATTAAAAAACATATATTCAATCGTTCTGAATATTATATTTACTTTTTTGACAGTAGGTACAGTACTTGGAGGATGAATTAAAAACTATGCATGAATGACTTAAGACAGAATGTGTTATCAATATCTATCAAATACAGGTATATTTACGGGTAAGAATATGCCATGATATATTATACATAAAATGTAATAGACAGACAATAACCCACACAATGGGATACCCAAACAAATATTAATACAAGATTAATTTGAAGAAATATGGTACATTAAATATATTAAAATGATACAATAATTGTATACTTTAATAATAATACTTGTTAAGTTTTTGATATTACTAGAAAACAAGATGGCCATAATGCCTCCTTGTCAGAAAAGGAATGGTTAAAAATGGAAATATGTGTCGTGTTCTGAGAAAACTTGGCATAATGCATGTGCGTAAAGTGTCATCCCAGATTAGCCTGTGCAGTCCGCACAGGCTAATCTTGGACGACACTTTCCGCCTAAACTGGATTTTTTCTAAGAAGAGACTTAATTTTAACGAAAAATGTCATAAAAGCGGAAATTGTTGTCCCTGATTAGCCTGTGCAGACTGCACAGGCTAATCTGGGATAACACTTTACGCACAAGCATTATGCAAAGTTTTCTCAGAACACAACACATACACATGTATTACCAAATGATTGTAAACGAGACATTGCATATAAACTGAAATATCCAAGCTCAACCTGTCATTCACCAGATAAAGAAAATTGCAAATGATTCTAAAATGATTCTCAGAACATTTTGATCACTTCAAACCCTTTAGTAAGACTTAAGTCTGATAAAAAGTGCTGAAAAGAGCATAATTTCAATGAAAGAACATATCATATTCAATAAGCAATGAGATGTGTTGGTCCACTGGCAGGTTGAGCCTTGATACCACTATGTATTTGAGGTTTGTTCTGGTAAAACTAGGCTTAATGCATGTGTGTTAAGTGTCGTCCAAGATTAACCTGAGCAGTCCAAACATGCAAACAACACTTTCCACTTGTATGGATATTTTCATTAATTGGGAATGTCTACTTAACAAATATCCAGTTTAAGTGGATGTTGTTCATGATGCAGTCCGCACAGGCCAATCTGGCACAACCCTCAATGCACATGCATTAAGCCTTTGAGCGCTGGAACCGGATTTTGAAGGCCTTTGCAAACAGTTTGGATCCAGATGAGACGCCACATAACGTGGCATCTCATCAGGATCCAAACTGTTTGCTTTTCTGATAGTATTCTTTGAAAAAAATCGAAAAAAATGCTAATTTTAGAAATTCAGCAGACAACATTTTAGCAGACGACAAATTTCCCAGCATGCAAAGGGTTAAGCCCAGTTCTCATGGATCAAGGCTCATATAATTGTTAGTTATTATTGTGGCTACATGGGTGTTATAGCAGCTGTGATAAAAGCTAAAAGCTAACTGGCCATACTGAGGTTACATCAAACTGGCTTAACCTGGAACAAAAAAGATACCTTGATGCAACCCAAAACATACCTAGGAGGACTTAGTGTTTGTTTGCTGTTTTTGTTCTTCTTGCATAGCTAAATATTCAGCAATTAGAGCCTGTTCCCAGTCATCATCTTCACCTACAATGGAGGGAGGGACCAAAAAAAATCTCATGTGTGATGATGTTAGTTTTAGTAAAAATTTAAGGGCAAGAAAAGACCTCTAGTAAGACAGGCAGAGACACTAAGTTGGTTGTTCATTGCTATCTTTTTTTTTGTAATTTGAAAAATAAACATTTTCTGTCCCTAAGCTCTGAAAATACAGGACTTCTTTTTTTCGAAATACATTCTAAAACCAGACGAAAATCAGCATAAACAAGAAAAAAAACGTGCATGACTTTTTTATGAAGTCAATCCCCTACAGTTTTAAATCAGACAGCAATGAAAATGAATAAATGGTTATACAAACTAGCTGAAACAGGTTGTTTTGTGTGCAAACACCCTGTCTATGAGTATTAAAGTTTAATGCTCGAGCACATTTTCATGCTGCCAGTACCATAATCTCTATCCAATAATGGAATTTTGTATCCAAAGTTCAGATGGCATTTATAACAATTTAAAGTCTTCTTAATGGATGGTTTTTATGGGTTTTAATGATACTTATTAACCCTTTAAGCGCTGGAACCGAATTTTAAAGGCCTTTGCAAACAGTTTGGATCCAGATGAGACGCCACAGAACGTGGCGTCTCATCAGGATCCAAACTGTTTGCTATTCTGATAGTATTCTTTGAAAAAAAGTGAAGAACATGATGATTTTAGAAATTCAGCAGACGCCATTTTAGCAGACGACAAATTTCCCAGCATGCAAAGGGATAAGACTATTGGTATTGTACCTATTTAATTACAGTAAAATCCTATGTTACCTTGACCTTTTAACTGATTCTGTACAAATCCTATTATTTTATGAAAATGCACCTAATGTTCTGTAAAAGTACTGGTAAGCACGAATGTTTATAAAAATAACTTTCAATATGTATGTAAAAGCATTTATTGCTGGCATTACCACATAGTTTAATACATCTGATTCCAAATTTGTTTTATATTATAAGAGGTATATTTCAGGCAACAGTGCATGTGCTGTGCATTGCATACATGTAGCTAAAGTTTCAGCTAGGCTTAAATGTTTGTATATCTGGTCCCATAAAAAGCAATATGAATACATTTACATAAACCTGCACATCACTAGCATATAATATAGATATTTTTCAAGGAACATTATATTTTGTAGGCTAGTGAACATGAAACACTGGTTAATGTACTAACATCATCAACAACATGCCTTTTTATACAAGCAATATGGGATAACTTGCTGTTAAACCAATATAATATGTAAGACACTAATTTGAGTTGATTTTCTACTCAAAATATAATACCGGTATTGAAAGAGCTTTTATATCCAAAGTCTAATATCAGACATTATAATTATTCCACAAATTTAAGATCCAACCAATATAAATAGAACAGTCAAAAGCATACAATAAAAACAATATATGTTTGCTTTCAGGGTAATGCCAGTAAATTGAGAAAATTAAAATAAAAAATAAAATATTTAATTTCCTACTTTACTGCAAAAAAAATATTATATTACAGGACTGGTCTTTTTCTGGTTGATTTTATAGCCGTTCTTCAGTCATAGTCGAATGACAAAAATTATGTTTTCTTAAAAAATTAAGTCCCATAATTCCCGATTTATTGTTTGACTTTAAGATGTTTGGAAATAAAGTAGTTAAGTGTAGAAATAACAAGTTTTAAAGTTGGAATGTCCATTTTGGTGATATGTTTATGCTAAAGGTTTTATAAAAACAAAAAAAAACATAAATCAAACAAAAGTACTTTTTCCCAATTAAATTCTCTATTTATTTCTGCAAGCATTTTAGAATTAAGATGAGATGATTTTTTAATCATTAAATGTCATATAGCCATTTGTAATGCTTTTATTGAAATTAAGAAGATGGTTCAATGCTAAATATATCTGGTTATACAAGTAATATAGTATAAATATCTAAATTACATGTTATTTTTCTAATATTCCAATCACAACATGGTTTCCTCCTACAGTAGGCCTCAACTGCTGTTTTCAAAAGACATTATGACAAAACTGTTCTTTTAAAATCCTGTCACTAACACTTATTTTCCTATACCTCCACCACACCCAAATCACAATACTGGCCAAACCTTTCTTGTCCTCTTTTTGTCACTCTCCATTTTATCCACCCTGCAACTCAAACTCATCCACTCTTTTCCTCTCATTTCATCCTTATTCATTCCCACTCCTTCTCAACCTTTTTTTCCTATGTAAACACCCACATCACCCTAAACTTATATGCATCATGTCCCACTGACCCCAATCTTTTCCCTCAATGTCAAACTTCTTCTCCCCCTCAAAACACCCTTGTCACCCTCAAACATACTCTCATCCACTCCTACTCACTGTCGTCCATCTTGTCATCCCTCAACCTTCTTGTCCCCTTTTTAAAAAATCCACATCTTCGTCAATCAATCACAATCCCCTTCCACTAACTCTCTATTCTAGGTCTCCTCAATCCTACACAACCCCCTTCCACTAACTCTCATTATTCTAGGTCTCCTCAATCCTACACAACTCCCTTCCACTAACTCTCTATTCTAGGTCTCCTCCAAACAACATTATCAATCTAAATTAACAGCATCCCCCCTTTTTCCCCCTCATCCATTGTCCTCCAACCTTTAACCTCAATATATTCTCCTCCCCTCCTACTCAACCTCACTGTTTACCCATCATACCCTATACCAATCCCCCTCAAAATAGCGTGATCATGCTCAATATATCCTTATTCCCTTCCACTGACCTAAATCTTTCTTGTTCCCCTCCCAATATGTGTTGTGTTCTGAGAAAACTGGCCAAAATGCTTGTGCATAAATTGTCATCCCAGATTAGCCTGTGCAGTCAGCACAGGCTAATCAGGGACGACAATTTCCGCTTTTATGGAATTTTTCGTTTAAATGATGCCTTTTCTTTGCAAAAATCCAGTTTAGGCGGAAAATGTTGTCCCTGATTAAACTGTGCAGACTGCACAGGCTAATCTGGTATGACACTTAACGCAGAAGCATTTTGCCCAGTTTTCTCAGAACACACCACATATGACACCACTAATGACAGGCTCTTTAATCTTGTTCTCAACCTTCTTGTGTCCCTAAAAACAGCCAAATCACCTTCAATTTATTTTCACCCACTCCACCCCCTCTCATCCCATGCCCCTCCACCTTTTTTATCTGCCTAGCAACAACCTCACTACCTCTTATTTGTCAAGCCTCAAACCCACCCTTATCCATCGTTTCTCCTTATCTTATTACCCTCCTCCCCTCCAAATGACTTTATCACCATCAATGTATACTCACCCTCTACCACTCACCCATCTGGTCCACCTCCATAAAGCCACATTGCCCTCAAGTTATCACCCTTCTTGTCTCTTAATACACAGGGCTTTTTTTCCTTTTTAGAAAATGGCCTTTAGCCATAAATTTGAGACCATCGCGACTCAACTTTACACAATATATAGAAGTTTGTGACTTAAATGTTCACAATTTAAAGAAGTTTGCGATTAATTTTTGTCAATTTTGAACAGTTTGTAAACTCATTTTATCACAATTTTGAAAAATTGGCAACTCATTTTATTCACAAAACGATGGAACCAAGGCCTCATCACAAAGATGGGGAAAAAGCCCTGCGTCCACCTCCATTTCCTCTGCAACTCACCCTCATCCTTCTTGTCCCCCTCCATTCCCAGCATCTCCATCTCCTTCCTCAGATCGTCCTCGGAGATGTGCTCCTCCTCCTGGAACGTGTCACTCACAAACTCGTTCTCGTGTGAAGGACTGCTTGTCACAACTTCCTCTACCTCCTCCTGCTTCTGCACTGGTTTTGCTGCAGAAAAATGTGACGTGTATTGAGAAAACTGGGCATAATGCATGTGCGTAAAGTGTCATCCCAGATTAGCCTGTGCAGTCCGCATAGGCTAATCAGGGACGACACTTTCCGCCTAAACGGGATTTTCGCTAAGCAGAGACATCATTTAAACAAAAAATTCCATAAAAGCATAAATTGTCGTCCCTGATTAGCCTGTGCAGACTGCACAGGCTAATCTGGGATGACATTTAACGCACAAGCATTATGCCCAGTTTTCTCAGAACACGACACAAATGTGAAAAGTTTTACTGGTTTTGGGGAGAATCGCTCTCCTCCTGCAAGGAAAATATGATCAATACATTTGGGTTGTGTTCTGAATAAACTGGGCTTAATTCATGTACATAAAGTGTACTGTTGTCCCAGATTAATCTGTGCAGTCCACACAGGCTTATCAGGTACAACACTTTCCGCTTTATGTTATTGTTTGTTCAAATGAGGTCTCTTCATAGCGAAAATCCAGTCTAGGACTCTAGGTGGAAAGTGTAGTCCGTGATTAGCCTGTGCTGATTGCACAGGCTAATCTGGGATGACACTTTAAGCAAATGCCCAGTTTTCCCATAACGCAGTTCATTTGAACCAGTCAGGGTCAAGTAAGCAATGGGTTAACGGCTTTTAGGAGGATCTCCGTTGCAAAGTGGTCTAGTTTTGAGGATGATAGTTCCGTTGCAAGGGAATGATTCCAAACATGTTGACCAAGTCTAGGTAAAGAAGTAACAATTGCATAAAAGCTATCCAAACCTGAAACTGGCATGTTATCACATGCAATTCACACTATTCAAAAGGGAATCATGACACATCCATCTTAATCAATTTATGTGCAGCACAAATGCATCAGAAATAATAAACAAACATCAAACACTGTACAAATTTGTTTATACTTCTTTAAGCCTTAGGTAAACAGACAATCATCCAGCAATGCGGCGTTAATCAGTTCTTGATTTTTATAGTACTGAGGTATAAAGAATGAAATGTACCGTGGTTTTCACTGCTGTTTGAAGAGGTTTGAGATCTCTCAGCTCCATCAGAACTGCCTGCAGTAACACAATATACATATTCATGTCATATAAAATGGCAAAGAATGTAAATAACATATGTTATAATAAAACATTTGTTCATAAAATTTAAAGTATTGAAGTGACATTATTATCCCCACGCTTTTTAAAAAAAGGTGGGGATATTGTGGTTATCTCCGCCATCCGTTCGTCTGTCCATCCTGGCCACTATCTCCTCCTACACTATAAGCACTAGAACCTTGAAACTTACACACATGGTAGCTATGAGCATATGTGCGACCCTGCACTATTTGGAATTTTGATCTGACCCCTGGGTCAAAGGTTATGGGGGTTGGGGCCGGGTCAGAGATTTCACTCATTTTTTTAGGTTATTTTACATTAACTTCTTCATTTCTACACTGATTCACTTCAAATTGATACTGGACCTCTCTTATGACAAAACGGTCAATCTCAACCATGCATGGCCCCATATCCAACCCTGGGGCGCCCCACCCACATAGGCCACACCCACCCAAAATTGCCTTTTACTATAATTTCTTCATTTCTACACGGATTCACTTCAAATTGATACTGAACTTCTCTTATGACAATACGGTCAATCTCAACTATGCATGGCCCCATTACCAANCAGAAGCTGCAGCAGTATTGCAGTTTTATCATACACACCCCTGTGGTCCTTTATTTATGGCAAGGAACCAATTGCCAAAACGGTACAGTACGGCACAAAACGAAACAACATATACACATAGTATAATAAAGCTGGGGTCACCGCCTTGGAACGGTCAAAAGATAAATGTTGCATCTGACCACATATGCATAAAAATTAAAATTTAAGTGTGTTTGTTTCTATAATGTTATGAGACTAATAACGAAAGATACAATAGGTCATGATACCATTCTTCTACAAGTTTTTTGTTTGTGTTACATAACTAATGAAAATAAATAAGAATTTATATATATATATATATATAAATATATATGCAGGTTGCACAGGCTAATCAGGGACAACACTTTCAGCCTAAATTGGATTTTTTGCTAAGAAGAGACTGTATTTAAACGAAAAATGTCATAAAGGCGGAAAGTGGCGTCCCTGATTAGCCTGTGCGGACTGCACAGGCTAATCTAAGACGACACTTTATGCACATGCATTATGAAGTGCACCATTAAGTCACAGAAGAGGATTAAAAAAAAATCCTTAACTTCAATATTTTTTAAATCCTTATATCTCAATTTTATTTCCAATTACATCTAACTAACAAAGTATGTTTCTATAATTTATATAATGTTGTTCTTATACTTTGAAATATTATAAACAGTTGTATTGAATTAGTTTTCCAAAATCAGTGTAAAAATTCCCAAATCCCAAAATAGTATTTTTCCCAAAATGGTCAGGAAAAGGCCTGGCCATTAAAAAAGTGGCAAAAATTAATGCCCTTCCTCAGATGGCAATTTTATTTAATTAATCATTTACAATTTTTGAACTTGGTTGAGTTTCATCTAAAGAATTTGGTTGAGGGTCGTCTAAAGATCTTGGTTGAGGGTCATCTAAAAAACTTGGTTGAGGGTCATCTAAAGATCTTGGTTGAAGGTCATCCAAAAAACTTGATTGAGGGTCATCTGAAAAACTTGGTTGAGGGTCATCTAAAACTTGCATGTAAAAAAATAAGTTTGAAATCTGTTTATACAATTTTTGAAGTTAGCTGCACAGCTAAAATTATATAAGCCATATTTTAAAAATAAATTTTGTTATGTAATAAACAGCAATTGATTTCTGACAAGAAGATGTTCAAAGCTGCGCAAGATTTTTAAGCTTTAGTTGCTATTGCAACCATATATTTAAAGAACCACAACAGGAACATTCATGCAAACTTTGGTAAAAACCCACCATGGGGTTTCAGAAAAGTTATTTGAAGATCACTGATGACTAACGATGACTTAAAATAAATCACCTATTGATGCACACTTCAGCTTCTTTCATTTAAGACAGATTCATTAATGATACTGGTCAGGTGAGATTGGAACTTGCACATTTACAAACATTTATATGTTTACTTGTTATCTGAGAAATTTCATTAATCTGAAGTGCGAAAGAATGAGTTGATTAATATGGGCCCTGATATATGAGTCGCCTTCTGTGAAAACTGGGCATAATGCATATGCGTAAAGTGTCGTCCCAGATTAGCCTGTGCAGTCTGCACAGGCTAATCAGAGACGACACTTTCCCCCTAAACTGGATTTTCACTAAGAGACATTATTTAAACAATTTTTTTTCATAAAAGCGGAATTGTCATCCCTGATTAGCCTGTGCAAACTGCACAGGCTAATCTGGGATGACAATTAACGTACAAGCATTATGCCCACTTTTCTCAGAACATGACACATATTTGACATATTCTACTTTACCCGTACCTGCATGTTGTGCTAGAGAAGTCAGCTGAGTAGACTGTTTAATGAGAGACACACGGTAGAAATAATTCCTCCAAAACATGTCCTCCTTTATTCTGAAAATAAAAGATATTTAATGAAAAGCGTTTTTTCAACTAATAAAAGAACTGTTTAGTTACATATAAGTGTGAGCCTCGCTCTGGGAAAACAAGGCTTAACCCTTTGCATGCTGGGAAATTTGTCGTCTGCTAAAATGTTGTCTGCTAAATTTCTAAAATAAGCATTTTCTTCGATTTTTTTTCAAAGAATACTATCAGAATAGCAAACAGTTTGGATCCTGATGAGACGCCACGTTTTGTGGCATCTCATCTGGATCCAAACTGTTTGCAAAGGCCTTCAAAATCCGGTTCCAGCGGTCAAAGGGTTAATACATGTACATAAAGTGTTTTCCCAGATTAGCCTTTGCAGTTAGCTAAAAGCTTTTTAGTAAGTAGTATTGAAGTTTTTTGAAAAAATCAATTTACATTAACCAAGATTGTTGACCTACTGAATAAGAGTTGTTGTTATATGAAATGTATCACTTTGGGTTAACCTCCTACTGACTGACGGACAGGCTAATTGCTGCTCGCCTTCCAGTAGAATAGGGGGGAATATTTATTCAATTGTTTGATGATATAAACCATGAAATATGTAGCATAATATTAGAAGGTCAATTTATAAAATCATAATCAACAAGACTATTGCCAAGCAATAAAAGTCCCCAACCGGTAGCCATTTTCAGCAATATTTCTAGTCTATTTGATGCCATAGCAACCAGAATTCTTGACGTAGGAACAAAATAAAATGACATGCATAATCTCCATATTGCCATCTGTCCATGTTTCAAGTTTCATGAAAAAATAAGGAAGAACTTTTTAAGTTATCGCATAATCCAGAAAAGTGTGACAGACTGACTGACTGAGCTGAACCATAAGTCCCTCCGGTTTCACCAGTAGGGGACTAATAAGTTGAATTCATATTGGCCTTATTTTTGGGCCTTAGACAGTCGTATTCACCTTTGGCCTCAAGCAAATACTGCTGTCTTCAGCCCAATAACACGGCAAATATTAATTCAACTAATTAATAATATAATTATATTTCTCATTTATCTAAAGCATAAAATATAACTTAAACATCATCCGTTAACATGTTCATTTTTACTAAAATTAAATCAACTGAAAAACATCCCAGCAGCATTACAAAAAACATACTGTTTTGGGACCAGTTCAAATCTCATTTTCTTCAGATTTTCATCCTCTTGTAGAGTTGCCATAGCGACGGGGAATACAGAGTCAAAGTCAAACTGGAACTGGATCCCACTGGGGGGGTTCCTAAGGAAGTTGCGTTTGTCCTACAATTAAAGAAGAGGGATAACAATCTACATATTAAAATATTTTGCCTTTTTTGTTCAATTAATTGACATTTATGTCCGTCTAAATAAAGCAGTGAGGAAATAAAAAAACAACATGCAAGTGCTTGAAGGTATAAGTAAATTTCGACGGTAGAGCATGAAACTAATGTATTTGTGTTACATTTCTTTGTACATGTATCAAATACAATTCAAAGCTAAACCCAGGTTAATCAAGATCCATCCAGGTTAATCAAGATCCATCCAACATTACCCCAGTTCTCATACTAACTTTTATCATGCCAGCAAAACATTTTAACCTGAAAAATGGCAAAATGAATCTCGTTTTGGGAAAACTGGGCGTAAACTAGAATTTCTCTTATAAGAGACCCTATTTGAAACAAAAACAAGATGTGTTTGTGAAACACTATGTCCACTTTTGAGCGATTTTGACCTATAAATTTGACCTTTGACCTTGAAGGATGACCTTGACCTTTCACCACTCAAAATGTGCAGCTCCATGAGATACACATGCATGCCAAATATCAAGTTGCTATCTTCAATATTGCAAAAGTTATGGCCAATGTTAAAGTTGGCGCAAACAAACAAACAAACCAATAGACCAACAGACAGGGCAAAAACAATATGTCCCCCAGTATATACTGGTGGACATAAAAACCCATAAAAGCGGTGAATGCTGACTGCACAGGCTAATCTGGGAAGAAACTTTACGCACATGCAGTTTTCCCAGAATGAGACTCGAATACACTTCAACTCATCTCACACAACTACGGTGCACACCTGTGATAGAGCCAGTATTTGCTTCTTCATGGCCTCTTCCTCATTGTAGCCGACCCAGGGGGGCACTGCAGCCTCCGACTTCTTGTCTTTCTCTTTCTTCTCACTCACAAATTGCTCCTGCTCCTTGCTGAAGTCCCCCAGGAATGTCTGCAGAGAAGCAATACAGCATAGTGAAATGTACCTAGTGTGTCACAATACTGAAATATCTGAAGCCAATCAATATAGCATAATGAAATGTGTATAGTTAGCTTATTATGATACAGAAATGTGTGTGATGGGTCATTTCAAATACTGAATGTCTGAAGTGCGTCAATTCAGCATAGTGAAATATCTGTGAGGAGTCATTACAAAATATTGAAATATCTGCAAAGTGTCATTACAAGATATTGAAATGTTCCTAGTGATTCAATACAGATACTGAAATATCTGCAGTGTGTCAAAACAGATACAGAAAGATTAAACAACAATTGACATAGTTGCGTATAAATAATAGCTCACTTTATCCTCCACTGATTTTGTGAGTTCCTTTGCCTTTTCGGTGACTTTAACTGAAGCCTGCTTTCCAATTCCATACAGATATGCTGAAATGAAAAGCATAATGCTAACAGTATTTTCATTTTGATCTGTCGCATAGCCAGGTACAGTATTAACCCTCCACTGGGAGGGCATACATTATTTCTGCTTCTAATAAATTTGACAACAGTATAAGAATGTGTTCAGGAGTGGCACGCTGATTACACAATAACTCATAAACATAAAACATTGTCATCAATCTTTGTGCTTCTGGCTAAGATTTTATATGAGCTCGAGCAAAATAACAGTGCTGTGACATTTCACTTCACAAAAGTAGAATATTATTTTAGCGGTAGTTAAACTTGACTTCAATAAAATAATAACATTCATGATAAAAAATGCATCTATTAAAAACCACTAGCCCTGCAGTGCTAACAACAGGTTGCTCTTACTTACTTTGTGGTTGCCTAAGTTTTATGTGTTTTTTTGCAGCAACCATATTTTGCAAGACATGTTTTTTTCCAAATACATATTGAATTTCAGCCTGTTTAGACATTTTGGGGGAAAATAACTGATGTGCCAATTTAAATATTTTCTTTATTTATAAGCAAACACAAATAGACTTGTTACTGTTACAAAATGTTAATTATTGTTGTGCATCCGGTAACCTGAGACACTTCACAGATTGGCAAATTTACTTACTAACAATAACAGACATTCTGAATTTAGGATTTAAACAAGAATTTGTACAAGCTTATCAACTTTTCGTTCCTTTTAATTTCTTATAACCTTTTGATTACAATAGAGCATTTACCGTCTACTCATTATTTAAACTCGGAACTGATCTCATTTTGCAGACCCAATACAACATTAGGAAACATAAGTTGCACAAAATGATCCATTCAGTGGTACACACAAACTGGAAAACAAATACACAGTATGTAAACCGATGACCAAAACAATAAGTTGCTCTGGAAAGGCTGTGCTTGGAATAGGCAAAAAATTAAATTTATACAAAATGCATTTTACTCTACAGGCTTCAAGTGTGACTAATGTTTACAAGTGTCGTATTTGGTCTGCATAATAATCTAGGTTCCAAGTTGACTTGTATAATGGTAGAAAGATGCTGCTATATATAAAAATATACGATGCATTGCCTCAATGATATCTGAAATATCATTGCTATTAAATTCAAGGTCGGTAGGTTATATTTGTGTACATGTTGCTCCAGAAAATGTTTTCTGTACATGTATTATGTTTGCCATAAGAATTGTATAATATTTGAATGCAATAAATGTTCCTTATTGTATTGTATCCGAAAAAAGACCACTATCTACCTTCTTTGTTAGGGCAAAATTAATAACTCTATTTTGTACTCTATTATATTTTGCATTAAATATTTTATACAGATGCAACACTGATTATTGAGTGTAAAGGATTTATAGAAAAATTACAACATTAGTTACATGTAGATATGATCGCAAAGATGTAATTTACAATCAAGCAAAAAAAAAGAATATATTTCATGACTAACTGTTATGGTTCAAGTAATATCAATAGAGTGTCTGATCTGTTTTTACCCAATGAACGTTCTTATAAATTTGCAAACATTTTGTGTACAAGCGAGCAGAAAGTTGTTGTTCAATTCCTATTTCAAATAGTTTATTATTATTCCATAACTGATTATACCACAACTACGTCACAAAAACCTCATAAACCATTTAAGGAGTGTTGCACCATTTTCTAAGATTTTTCCCAATAATAGATCATTAATGTTTTGGACAAATAATACATGCAAATATGATATGAAAAATGAAATTACAAAAATAAGGTCACGAGCCTTGTTGTGATTTTATTTCCAATTGCGCAACATGCACTTTTGTATAAAATTTGCTAACTTTCTACTTGTGTCAAAACTGAACATAATTACGAATAAATGTTGAAACTTTTTTAAGCTTCAGTTCACTAATTTACATTGAATGAAAATACACATAACACGTAAAATGCATCACATTAAAAGAATGTTATGAAACATAATTTTATAAATTCAATACAATCGATAAAACCAACACAAATCTTACTGTCTCAGCAGCATAACTGAGATTTAAAATAGTTCTAAATAATAGAATTTTACAAACATTTTTTTAATGCACTTCTCTTTATGTTCTGGTAATAAAAAAAGATTAAAATATATAGGTCACCTCGTTATTTTTTGAATAAAAAATAGAAATTTAGCACAATACTACAATTCTGCTGGCTAACATGGAAAATGAACGGGCTATGGCCAATGTTAAAGTTTTCGGACAGAATCACAGACTGACAGACAGGCAGAGGGACTGACAGTTCAACTGCATACATTTTGAATAAATATTATAGTTTTTGATGGTATTATAACATGTTACAAACAAGGCTTGTCACCATAGAATGACATATGCCCCCTTTTCCCACAATTTTTGAAACCTAAATGCAAAACCTAAACGCAAAGTGTGACGGAATTTCAGACGGACAGTGCAATCACTATATGCCCACCTTCAGGGGCATAAAAAGAAGCCAAAATTAAATAATCAAAATTAAATAACAACTGGATTTTCAACTTCAATCCTGTCATTCCTATGCAGCGATTTTGTTTTGTCCAAGTGGGAAAAATACCCGTATCGGTCCAATTGGGAAAAAATTGAGTCCCGAAAACCTCAAAATTGGGGAAAATCGAGTCATGAAAACTCTGAAATTGGGAAAATTTGTGTCGTGAAATCTTCAAATTGGTGTATTTTATGTTTAACTAACAAATACCATAAAATTGAGAATAACTGATGTCAAGTTGTCAATATTATATTTACTAAGGTTCTAGCCATAGAGCTGCATAATAAATTTAATAACTGAAAGTTGCTTTTTATATCCTCATTTGGGAAATTTGTAATTTTTCGACGATTGGGAACGTGCCGTTTTCCGGTACTTCACAAAGAAGGAAACAAGATGTGTTTGTGAAACACTGTGTCTCCTTTTGAGCGATTTTGACCCATATATTTGACCTTTGACCTTGAAGGATGACCTTGACCTTTCACCACTCAAAATGTGCAGTTCCATGAGATACACATGCATGCAAATATGAAGTTGCTATCTTTAATATTGCAAAAGTTATGGCAAATGTTTAAGTTTGACGCAAACAAACAAACCAACAAACAAACCAACAGACAGGGCAAAAACAATATGTCCCCCAGTATAGACTAAGGGACATAAAAGATCGCTGCAATGTATCCGAAATAGCGCTTCCCAATAAGTGTGTTCTTGTTTAAGTACAAGTTTCCAGATGTTTTATATGTCTTGTATTTCCATATATCATAATAACAGCAGAAAATATGAAAATAAACATTGGATTGCTCTTCCTATCAAAATAAATATTCATGCATATACTTAAACGTTCCAGAACATTCCTGAAAACAAGAAGTTAAACATCACAATATCCCATAATAGCATATTACGGGTGTAGTAATGTTGCAATAATTCCTATCTCAGCTTTATAACCCAAAGGGTTCCAAAGGTGCAAAATTTGATCACCAAAGCAAGGGGTAAGGAACATTGATACTGCAAAAATGTATCAATGTTTACCTGTCTTAACCACAATCTCATGCAAATGGTACCATTAAAGCACAAAATAATTGCTTTTTATTTACTTTTGTACTCTCTGTCCACCATATTGTATACTTAGAGTGTTGCTGTCTGTTACGTATCAGTACATCAATCTTTTGCAAATCGGTTGAGGGACAACTAAGTGTGATGAAGCTTAAGTCAATAACGGTGTTGAATAACACGGTTCCAAATTTCAACATAAAAATGTTAACAAGAATTGTGTGTCGAAACATCGTTGTGTTTTTAAGGCTGCATGCAAAGGATAATGACCTTAGGTTGCCATTCAGGTAAATTTTACGTGTTTTTTAAGTTTATTTATTGTTTTTCTCAATTTGTCACAAACAACGTCTGTTTAGGGATGCACACTGATCGTCTATGGAGAACTGCAGATGTGTTTATGAAGGGGTGCATATGGACACCCAGAGCTGCCACAGCAAAAATTATCAAAAGCTCTGGGAGTATGTATATGGACTTATTACGGGTGATAGGGTTGAAATATCCTAGAATCTGGTAAAATACCCCTTAAATATATGGCTTTAACACATTTATAAACAAATGTATAGCAAATACTAAAAAACACAAGTTCAGCAATTACATTGAACCTTCCGTACCAATACTGAAAGCGTGCGGTTACAATTTCTTTTAAGCTCGTTGAGACAAGCCAGATGATCAAATTGTGACACAATCTATATAGGGTAAAAGCTGACAACTTCGGACCTCGTGAAATTTCGGACACTTAACAGATTATAAACCACTCACGCTTGCCACAGATGAATAATTTCGGCGATTTTAAACCAAAATTTTGGTTACAGTGTTTACATTTATTAAACCAGTCAATCAAGCATGTCTGTCACGTGATGTTTATTTAAGCCGCACACATTTAACTCCCTTAACACCCTCGCATCGAAGTTCACTAGGTGCGAAATTCGAAACACGTGAAAGGTATTGTGTTTTTTTACATAAATTAAAAGGTATATTGCATCTATGACATAATTACCTTAACAACCGTGAACTTGAATTTTAAGACTTGATAAATGTTATAAATATATGTCATTTTCTATTTAAATTCTAATTTAAAACCCCGTTTAAAAATGTCCGAAATTACAATCCGCCGATGATCCAAGTGACTGTAATTTCGAACCTTTACATACTGTAATTTCGGACAACTTCAAAATATCCCAAAATAAAGATAAATTAGACACGGAAAACTGATTTTTTCAGATGGCGCGAAAATCAAAAAACATCTACAAAAAATACGACGATAGCGTATTAAAACAGGCGGTGGAAGCGGTAAAGGGGGGTGCTTTAAGCTTAAGACAGGCTTCTAAGCAATTTCAAGTCCCTAAATCAACCCTTAGTGATCGATTGAATGGCAAAATTGATATGGATGCTAAACCAGGTCGCCCTCCTGTTGTTCCTTTTGAAATTGAAGAGAAAATTATTGACCAAGTTACAACTGCCGCAAGCTGTGGTTTTGGCATAACGCGACGAGAGCTTCTTGTAAAGACGGGACGACTTTGCCAAAAGATTGGATTGAAAACGCCGTTTAAAAATGGAATCCCCGGGAAAGGCTATTTTGAAGGTCTGAAAAAACGGCATCCATCAGTTGTCATCCGCAAGCCTGAAAAACTCGGGACATCTCGTGCCAGAATGTTAAATCCAACAGTTGTTAATAATTATGTCAACGATCTGGGAAAAATTCTTGGGAGCCTAGGTTTGTTGGAAAAGCCTACACAGATTTGGAATATGGACGAGACTGGCAAGCAGTTTGAACACAATCCCGTCCGCGTCGTTGCCCGTAAGGGTGTCAAGAATCTTCCCGGCAGAACATCAAATCAGCGAACACATACAACCATCGTAGCGTCCGTTAATGCTGACGGCAGAGCCATGACCCCTTTGTTCATCGTCAAAGGAAAAACCAGTCGCTGCCTTCACTCCTGGAATACTTCTGAAGCTCCAGCTGGATCAAAATGGACTTTTCAGGAGAACGCATGGATGACCGAGGCTATCTGTCAAAGCTGGTTCGAGGAAATTTTCTTAAAAGAGTGTGGCCCTGAACGTCCTCAGCTACTGATATGCGACAGTCATAATTCTCATGAGGCATTGAATCTCATCGAAACAGCAAAGGCCAACGACATACACATCTTAGCATTGCCACCTCACACAACTCATAAATTACAGCCCCTCGACAAGAGCGTATTCGGTCCACTGAGCTCTTATTTTAACGAAGCCTGCACGGAGTATCTCTCTTCACATCCGATCAATACCATCAGCAAATGGTCATTCCCGCGGTTGATCGCAAGAGCTTGGGAAAGGTCGATGACGTCACGCAACATCAAAAGCGGCTTTGCTTCCTGTGGCATTTACCCATATTCTTGCTCTCCATTAAGAAATGAAGAAATGATGCCCTCTCGCGTTTTCGACAGACCACTTCCGGTTACAAATGGAACTTCAACCTCTGGTAGCAGCGATGGAAGCCGCCAAGAATGCGAGGCAACACCGAATACGGAACCACCATCTCCGGCTTCACCGGAATGTAT